>CM067366.1:88277789-88312789 GCA_034401795.1 Chaetoderma sp. LZ-2023a | reverse complement strand
ACTTTGCCCCTGATCCGGATACAATACCGATCATGATTGGATCAAATTCTGGCTCTATTGCTGGTATTGTTGTTTGCATGCGCGTCACTCATTTGTATATTGCCACGGACTGCTTTGTCTGATATAGGTTACAGTAATATAAACGCCCATAATAAAAAAGAATTGTCGGCCATTTCCGATGACGACGTGCCCATCACGGTCCAGACCGTAATTCTGATATCATCACATGCAAGAACATAATTAAGTTTTACACCTTTCGTATCCTCTGCGTGTCGTGAGAGGCGACTAAAGGAGGTAAGGGTGAGGTAACCCTGACAGAAACCTAGAGTGCTGAAGACGGAGGTTCCAGGCCGCACGGCGCACTCTAATAAACCATGGATCCACGCACTTAACGCTTATGATCATGTCGATAGTCACTTACAGGACTGGCGGTATGATCAGCGAACGAAAAGAAGAAGAGGAAGATTAAGTTTTGAATCACGGTCCAGATCGTAATTCGGATGACATCACGTGTTAGAACATAATCCAGTTTGAATAACGGTCAAGACAGTAATTCGGATGACATCACATGTTAGAACATAATTCAGTTTGAATCACGGTCCAGATCGTAATGTGGGTGACATTACATGCTAGAACATAATTCAGTTTGAATCACTGTCCAGACCGTAATTCGGATGACATCACATGTTAGAACATAATTCAGTTCGAATCACGGTTCAGATCGTAATTCGGATGACATCACATGCATGAACATAATTCAGTGTGAATAACGGTCGAGACCGTAAGTCGGATGACGTCACATGCAAGAACATGATTCGGTTTTGAATCACAGTCCAGACCGTTATTCGGATGACGTCAAATGAAAGAACATAATTACAGTTCAGACCATAAATCGGACGATGTCACATGCAAGGACATAATTCAGTTTTGAATCACAGTCCAGAAGGTAATACGGATGACACCACATGGTAGAACATAATTCAGTTTGAATCACGGTCCAGACAGTAATTCGGATGACATCACATGCACGAACACAATTAAGTTTTGAATCACAGTCTAGATGGTAATTCGGATGACATCACATGCTAGAAGGTAATTCAGTTTGAATAACGGTCCAGATCGTAATTCGGATGACGTCACATACAGGAACATAATTCAGTTTTGAACAACGGTCCAGATCCTAATTCGGATGGCGTCATATGCAAGAACATAATTCGGTTTTGAATCACAGTCCAGACCGTGATTCGGATGACATCACATGTTAGAACATAATTAAGTTTTAATCACGGTCCAGATCGTAATTCGGATGACATCACATTTTAGAATTTAATTCAGTTTGAATAACGGTCCAGATCATAATTCAGATGACGTCACATGAAAGAACAACATAATTCAGTTTGAATAACGGTCCAGACCGTAATTCGGATGACATCACATGTTAGAACATAATTTAGTTTGAATCACGGTTCAGACTACAATTCGGATGATGTCACATGCAAGAACAAAATTCAGTTTTGAATCAGAGTCCAGACCGTAATTCGGATGACATCACATGTTAGACCATAATTTGGTTTTAATCACGGTCCAGACTATAATTCGGATGACGTCACATGCAAGAACATAATTCAGTTTTGAATCACAGTCCAGACTGTAATTCGGATGACAGCACATGCAAGAACATAATTCAGTTTTCAATCACAGTCTAGACTGTAATTCGGATGGCATGGCATGCTAGAACGTAATTCAGTTTGAATCACGGTCCAGATCGTAATTCGGATAATGTCACATGCAAGAACATAATTCAGTTTTGAATCACAGTACAGACCGTAATTCGGATGACATCATATGCTAGAACGTAATTCAATTTGAATAACCGTCCAGGCCGTAATTCGGATGACATCACATGTTAGAACATAATTCAGTTTGAATCACAGTCCAGATCGTAATTCAGATGACGTCCCATGCAAGAACATAATTAAGTTTTGAATCACAGTCCAGATCGTAATTCGGATAATGTCATATGCAAGAACATAATTCGGTTTTGAATCACAGTCCAGACCGTGATTCGGATGACATCACATGCAAGAACAACATAATTCAGTTTTGAATCACAGTCCAGAGCGTAATTTGGATGACATCACATGCAAGAACAACATAATTCAGTTTTGAATCACAGTCCAGACCGTAATTCGGATGACATCACATGTTAGAACACAATTTAGTTTGAATCACGGTTCAGACTACAATTCGGATGATGTCACATGCAAGAACAAAATTCAGTTTTGAATCAGAGTCCAGACTGTAATTCGGATGACATCACATGTTAGACCATAATTTGGTTTTAATCACGGTCCAGACTATAATTCGGATGACGTCACATGCAAGAACATAATTCAGTTTTGAATCACAGTCCAGACTGTAATTCGGATGACAGCACATGCAAGAACATAATTCAGTTTTCAATCACAGTCTAGACCGTAATTCGGATGGCATGACATGCTAGAACGTAATTCAGTTTGAATCACGGTCCAGATCGTAATTCGGATAATGTCACATGCAAGAACATAATTCAGTTTTGAATCACAGTACAGACCGTAATTCGGATGACATCATATGCTAGAACGTAATTCAGTTTGAATAACCGTCCAGGCCGTAATTCGGATGACATCACATGTTAGAACATAATTCAGTTTGAATCATGGTCCAGATCGTAATTCAGATGACGTCCCATGCAAGAACATAATTAAGTTTTGAATCACAGTCCAGATCGTAATTCGGATAATGTCACATGCAAGAACATAATTCAGTTTTGAATCACAGTACAGACCGTAATTCGGATGACATCACATGCTAGAACGTAATTCAGTTTGAATATCCGTCCAGGCCGTAATTCGGATGACATCACATGTTAGAACATAATTCAGTTTGAATCATGGTCCAGATCGTAATTCGGATGACATCACATTTTAGAATTTAATTCCGTTTGAATAACGGTCCAGATCATAATTCGGATGACGTCACATGCAAGAACAGTTCAGTTTTGAATCACAGTCCAGAACGTAATTCGGATGACATCACATGCTAGAATGTGATTCAATTTGAATAACGGTCCAGATCGTAATTCGGATTACGTCACATGTAAGAACATAATTCAGTTTTGAATAACGGTACAGATCGTAATTGGGATGACGTCACATGCAAGAACATAATTCCGTTTTAAATCACAGTCCAGACCATAATTCGGATGACATCACATGTTAGAACATAATTCAGTTTTGATCACGGTCCAGACCGTAATTCGGATATCATCACATACAAGAACATAATTAAGTTTTGAATCACGGTCCAGATCGTAATTCGGATGACATCACGTGTTAGAACATAATCCACTTTGAATAACAGTCAAGACAGTAATTCAGATGACATCACATGTTAGAACATAATTCAGTTTGAATCACGGTCCAGATCGTAATTTGGGTGACATTACATGCTAGAACATAATTCAGTTTGAATCACTGTCCAGACAGTAATTCGGATGACATCACATGTTAGAACATAATTCAGTTTGAATCACGGTTCAGATCGTAATTCGGATGACATCACATGCATGAACATAATTCAGTGTGAATAACGGTCCAGACAGTAATTCGGATGACATCACATTTTAGAACTTAATTCAGTTTAAATAACGGTCCAGACCGTAATTCGGATGACATCACATGTTAGAACATAATTCAGTTTGAATAACGGTCCAGACCGTAATTCGGATGACATCACATGTTAGAACATAATTAAGTTTTAATCACGGTCCAGATCGTAATTCGGATGACATCACATTTTAGAGCTTAATTCAGTTTAAATAACGGTCCAGACCATAATTCGGATAACATCACATGCTAGAACGTAATTCAGTTTGACTAACGGTCCAGCCCGTGATTCGGATGACATCACATGCTAGAATGTGATTCAATTTGAATAACGGTCCAGATCGTAATTCGGATGACGTACATGTAAGAACATAATTCAGTTTTGAATAACGGTACAGATCGTAGTTGGGATGACGTCACATGCAAGAACATAATTCCGTTTTAAATCACAGTCCAGGCCATAATTCGGATGACATCACATGTTAGAACATAATTCAGTTTTAATCACGGTCCAGACCGTAATTCGGATATCATCACATACAAGAACATAATTAAGTTTTGAATCACGGTCCAGAACGTAATTCGGATGACATCACGTGTTAGAACATAATCCAGTTTGAATAACGGTCAAGAAAGTAATTCGGATGACATCACATGCTAGAGCATAATTCAGTTTGAATCACTGTCCAGACAGTAATTCGGATGACATCACATGTTAGAACATAATTGAGTTTGAATCACGGTTCAGATCGTGATTCGGATGACATCACATGCATGAACATAATTCAGTGTGAATAGCGGTCGAGACCGTAATTCGGATGACATCACATGCTAGAAGGTTATTCAGTTTGAATAACGGTCCAGATCATAATTCGGATGACGTCACATGCAAGAACATAATTCAGTTTTGAACAACGGTCCAGATCGTAATTCGGATGACGTCACATGCAAGAACATAATTCAGTTTTGCATCACACTCCAGACCGTGATTCGGATGACATCACATGCTAGAAGGTAATTCAGTTTGAATAACGGTCCAGGCCATAATTCGGATGACATCACATGTTAGAACATAATTCAGTTTTAATCACGGTCCAGACCGTAATTCGGATATCATCACATACAAGAACATAATTAAGTTTTGAATCACGGTCCAGAACGTAATTCGGATGACATCACGTGTTAGAACATAATCCAGTTTGAATAACGGTCAAGAAAGTAATTCGGATGACATCACATGCTAGAGCATAATTCAGTTTGAATCACTGTCCAGACAGTAATTCGGATGACATCACATGTTAGAACATAATTGAGTTTGAATCACGGTTCAGATCGTGATTCGGATGACATCACATGCATGAACATAATTCAGTGTGAATAACGGTCGAGACCGTAATTCGCATGACATCACATGCTAGAAGGTTATTCAGTTTGAATAAGGGTCCAGATCATAATTCGGATGACGTCACATGCAAGAACATAATTCAGTTTTGAACAACGGTCCAGATCGTAATTCGGATGACGTCACATGCAAGAACATAATTCAGTTTTGCATCACACTCCAGACCGTAATTCGGATGACATCACATGCTAGAAGGTAATTCAGTTTGAATAACGGTCCAGACCGTAATTCGGATGACATCACATGTTAGAACATAATTCAGTTTTAATCACTGTCCAGACCGTAATTCGGATGACATCACATGCTAGAAGGTAATTCAGTTTGAATAACGGTCCAGACCGTAATTCGGATGACATCACATTTTAGAATATAATTCAATCTGAATAATGGTCCAGATCATGATTCAGATGACGTCACATGCAAGAACATAATTCAGTTTTGAATCACAGGCCAGAGCGTAATTTGGATGACATCACATGCAAGAGCAACATAATTCAGTTTTGAATCACAGTCCAGAACGTAATACGGATGACACCACATGGTAGAACATAATTCAGATTGAATCACGGTCCAGACAGTAATTCGGATGACATCACAGCACGAACACAATGAAGTTTTGAATCACAGTCCAGACGGTAATTCGGATGACATCACATGCTAGAATGTGATTCAGTTTTAATAACGGTCCAGATCGTAATTCGGATGACGTCACATGCAAGAACATAATTCAGTTTTGAATCACAGTCCAGACCGTAATTCGGATGACATCACATGTTAGAACATAATTTAGTTTTAATCACGGCCCAGACTACAATTCGGATGACGTCACATGCAAGAACATAATTAAGTTTTAGTCACGGTCCAGACTATAATTCGGATGACGTCACATGCAAGAACAAAATTCAGTTTTGATTCACAGTCCAGACTGTAATTCGGATGACATCACATGCAAGAACATAATTCAGTTTTCAATTACAGTCTAGACCGTAATTCGGATGACATCACATTCTAGAACGTAATTCAGTTTGAATCACGGTCCAGATCGTAATTCGGATGATGTCACATGCAAGAACATAATTCAGTTTTGAATCATAGTCCAGACTGTAATTCGGATGACATAACATGCAAGAACATAATTCAGTTTTCAATCACAGTCTAGACCGTAATTCGGATGACATCACATGCTAGAACGTAATTCAGTTTGAATCACGGTCCAGATCGTAATTCGGATGACGTCACATGCAAGAACATAATTCAGTTTTCAATCACAGTCTAGACCGTAAGTCGGATGACATCACATGTTAGAACATTATTCAGTTTTAATCACGGTCCAGACCGTTATTCGGATGACATCACATTTTAGAATTTAATTCCGTTTGAATAACGGTCCAGACCGTAATTCGGATGACATCACATGTTAGAAAATAATTCAGTTTTAATCACGGTCCGGCCTGTAATTTGGATGACGTCACATGCAAGAACATAATTCAGTTTTGAATTACGGTCCAGACTGTGATTCGGATGACATCACATGCAAGAACATAAATCAGTTTTCAATCACAGTCCAGACTGTAATTCGGATGACATCACTAGTTAGAACAAAATTCAGGTTGAGTCACGGTCCAGATCGAGAGGTAAGTGCCTCGTGCGGGCCTCAGTCTCGGGAAGGTGTCGCCGTGGCTTAAAGCGGGAGAAGAATGGTAGGCAAAAATGGGCCACTCTAATATTTCAATCAAAAATGCTTAAGAAAGAAAGGACCATACCTAGTGAGATTATAACTATAGGGATGCGTACTGTTTTACATGAAGACGGGACGGAGGATTCCCGATGGATTCCCTCGTCACCGTCTTATGTGATTCTCAATATGCTGAGTTAGTAGTTGCCGCTTTATTTCTGCGGGCCTTCTGCTTTGGCTAATTCCTTTTAGTTGTTTTCAGAACAAGAATTATTTTAGGCCGTAACTGGCTGATATCAACCTAGCTATTAGACACGGCTGTCACGGAGAAAAGATGCCCTAAGACATCAATACTTGAGACAGCGCTCATACATGTTACTTGGTAGGATCTCCGAACTGGATAAGAATCCGGACATCCCACTCCGTAACCACATAAAACATTACAAGCATGGGTTACATTTCACGAAAGTATATTAGGCCATTTCTCTTATCGTTATTGGGGGGGGGGGGAGGAGGGGGGTTAAGAGAGACGAATACCCACCGTAAATGTCCTTCCCGCAAGGGCGTGGCAGATCTAAATATCATGCCCAGACATTTTAACAGAATTTGGTGGGAATATGTTTCTCGCCCGTCACCGGGTCCTATGGAACTAACCGTTTAACCTGTCGTTAGGTTTATATACAAGTTGCCAGTTTTGCACTGCGGTGCGGGAGGATTGTCAGTAAATCAAATAATTATTAATACATGTGTTTTCGCAGTGCTTTCCTACATTGGCTTAAAGTACTATCTACTAAGTATCCGAAGATACACGGGAGTGTGTGTGATACCGCACCCCAGCCATCACCGCTTGGAAACCCCAATAGTTTCCCAGAGTCGGATCAGCCCATGGTGCGGATAGGAACATCCAAACAATTAAGAAGCCACAAGGCAATGAGGAGCACGGAGAGAGACAAAATCTTACTTATGAGTCTTACCGGAGTGTGGGGCTAGATTATCGCACTACCGGAAGAGAAGAAGAATATATTACACGGTATGTAATGAAGACAGTGTTTCTAATCGTTTTGAACCCATCCTATCGAGCTGTATATAGAACAGGTTAGTCGGTAGCATGCCGGGCTAAACAGAGTTATAGCACGGACAGCGACCTCAGTGAAAAGGTGTTGGTGGCGGGAGAAAGTGCTGCATATATAAATGTTGCTGTATAGTGTTTCTTATGTGCACTGCAGTCCTATATTTTCTATAACTAAGCAAAACATGTGAACGGATGGCCACTGGCCATATACATAGATAAGCTAACCAGAACAAACAATACGATGTCAAACGATTAAGATATATGTATTAATACAGGTTAACAAACCTACTATAGTGCGGTTAGCAACACATTGAGGAAAATGATAATAATTATTAACAAATACAGAAATTATAACTATCGGTCCTAAGACCATTACAGTTCCTTTTAGTCATCGAGACTGTTTTTACGGATACGATATAATTAACAAAACCCATATAGAGAAATAATTAAACGGTGAAGTATAGTTACTTGAATACTTGGTAGTCATTCCCAAGTTAGGCTACCATGTTACTGAAATTGATGCGTCAATCCGTAGTCGACGTGAGATGATGCGCTCTCCGGAAGCTGGAAAGGTCCCGCAGGCCGGTTCCCGCAGGTTGGTTTCCGTAAGCTGTTGTCCGCAAACAAGATTCTCACAAGAACACTCATGGCGGGTGAAGAACATCGCTCAGCACTGTAAGCCTAATAGAATGTCTAACGAGCAGTCAGCAAAAGATACGATAGTACTACGTGGTGAAGAAAGTTCCCGTACACCGATGGTGCAGATGGAAAGTGTAAACAACCCGATCACTAGCGGGGTTTGTTAGAGGCAAATAAAGATACAAAACAAGGCTTCACGGTGCTGGGTATGTCAGCCAGCTCTGAAGACGCACCGGGCAGAGTTTACTTGCTACGGTCAAAAGTCGAAAGAACTTACACGATTGGCGCGGCGGCGTTTGAAATACCACTTTTACGCATGGTCGGCATCTATAGACTCACATATTCAGGCCGCACCGCAAGTTTGTGTTCTGAATGTAGATGTTAGTATTCATGAACGATTATCAAAAGTTCCAAATTACAAAATTGTTTTAGTGCGGTGGGTTGGAAAACTGCACTCTACGGGATAAAAACCCGACACATAGCGAAGAAAGACGCGTAGCGTGCTTATTAGTAGTTGATACAGATCCAAACTGTTCGGCCCCTGGCCGAGGATGCGCTCGATCACTGGATCGCTTCTTCTTTTATACTCTCAGTGACGTCACAGGCGCAGGCTCCATCCAATCGTCGTTCGAGCAACAGCCAATCAGCGCGTAGCTAATAATAGCGTAGTCGAACGTTCTAGAACATTCAAGAAGCTTTACGTCCACATCACGGCAATATTTTGAAGATAATAAAGAAGAGTTTTCCCTGGATAACTCAGCCATGTCTCAACCGATTTTGAAATGGTTTACAGATTTGGAAAGCCCGTCGAATTCTGGTCTTGATTAATGCCAGATTTAACGGGAAAAGGCAATCAATAAGGATTACAGAGTACCATCTCGGTACACTAAAAGCGCCATCCTATCTAGGTCACAACTATGTGCTCCATAGAAACAGCGTCCCGGCGCGCGCATGCGCATAATGCATTTTACTGAACTTAGTCGTTTTTCGACACGCTCTCTCTCCCATAGGCCCATATATGCTTATAGCTCTACCCAGAGGGGTGTGTTCAGGAAACGAATCCAGGACGGGCGGCGCGTACCCAGCTTAGCTGGTACGGCCGGTATCCGACCGGTCGATCCGAACTACAATAGTTTCGCATATAAGGGCATCTTGAGGTCGGTCGCCATTAAGGTTGGGGCAAACTTACTACATGCTAAAGAGGACTGTCCATAGTAACGTATTGTTCACATTTTCCATGCCGCTCAAACCATAGAATCATGTATCTGCGAAGCTGTAGTAACCCTGCCAGGTATCAGAAAACATCATATCATGAGTGAATTGTGCAAGATAGTAAAGAAAATGTAATTAACGTTTTACGGCCCATTGCTCGTAATGTTACATTTGCCCTTCCAAAAATGGCTTCGCTCCCATGGTATTATGAGAAATTTGATTGTGATGACGTCATCCCGATTCTATGAGTTACCGTGAGCCTCACCAGATACTCGAGGTCACCTGCTGCAAGGGTCATCGCTTCACCTTGGAGCCTGTCAGCCAGTAGCTCACCAGGCAGACCTTGTCCCTGCCACACCCTAGTCGCGTACTTCGATGAACTGGTTCCAAACAGAGTGCACCAGACAAATATAATGTTCCTTCCACATAGCTGTGTTGGACACACGATTTACAAGTACACACTCAACATTTTCAATGTGGGAAACATATACACGCAGCAACACTGCTCATGGATAAGTCAGGCCAGGTGGCCGTCGGATGCCAGAGTGTTTAGGAGGACCCAAAAAGACTCCTATGGCCAGAGTTGATGTAGGTTGATGAGGGTAAAGGTGAAAAATGGCAATCATGGCGTGTTCTTAGGCCTAAGAACGTTTCTAAATCTTTCTTAATTTACGACAGTACCCCCATGGCGTAAATCCACTAAGAAAGTTGTTAGTAAAAATTTATTGTTTTGTGTATGTTCAGCTACGCTACGCTACCCACACTAATTATATTTATATTACCAATTATTTGAAACAAATAAAGATTGGATACATGTATTATACTTGCCGCAGAATGCTTTTGTCTTTTCTCACCATTATGACGTTAAATTGTGACGCCATGCACATGCACGACCCAGAATTCATTTGGTGTTGAAATACTGAATACTTTAATAGTAAATTTCGCCATGGGTGCGCCGATATCGAATTCGATATTAGTTCCTGCGCCGTTGGTTAACAGCGCAAATTCGATATTGACGTGCTCCGTGTACATTTTCATGCACGCGTTAGTGTGTACATAGGGCCCAATTCATGCATGCGTGTGTGTTCGTAAGCTTTGCCCCCAACACTTATGCACACAACATAGGAATAGGCAAAGGCTATTTCTCTTGTTTCCTGTCATTATATGGTGAGAACAATAATGTCACCATAAGGTTCAACATTTGGCATCAATATTAGATCCCCATGGCCACCGCTTCGACAACAACCCCCCCCCCCCCACACACACACCCTTAGCTTCTTTAAAATTACTTACTTACATAACTTAATAGCATGCATTGTTGCATTATGTTCATCTTATTTTAGTACAAATTTTGATTTACACCAAATTATCTTTCCAAATACATGGAGAATGAGATTTTTGGTTGCCAGTACTTTACCACACTGTTAAATATGCCAGAATATTGACAAAATGTTTTGTTTCGCATTTTCCTTTGCTGAAAGTGATTACAGCCAACACATTTACTGTACACTTTCTTTTGTATTTAATACACGTCATCACCATATCATTTTTATCAGGACAGACAAGATGTAAGTCGACACTACTCATTTGGTTGTGTCAATTTAGTCATTTGATGATACGTATTGGGTGTATCACGATACGCGTTGTATCGCGAGGGCACTGGCAATACACACCCCTATCCACCACAGCAGCAAGTTTACACAACCAGTAGTCCGACAACCCAATAGTCCAACAATAGTAAGAAGTAAGAATAATAAGGTGTAATTGCTTCAAAACGACGCAGATGTTGAATTAGGATAAGATGTGCATCTCGTCATTGGAAATACCTAATGATTTTTTTTATAATAGGCCTATATAAAATTACTGTAGACTATATCAGTCAAAGCAGCCTTGGGCACTATGCAAATGAGCGAAGAGCAAGTAAACAGCAGCAACAACAACAACAACAACAACAACAACAACAACAACAACAACAGCAATACATCCTGACTTTGATCCGATCATGATCTTTTGTTTATTTATTCATATCAGGTGCAAAGTCTTTCCAGTTCAAAAACACTGACCGACTGACTGACTGATGGCACCAACACCATGCCTCCACCCATATCTCGCAAAAAAGGATGTGGTATGTGTTAGTAATTGATTGATTGATTGATTGATTGATTGATTCATTCATTCATTTGCTCGCTGGATTGATAGATGGCTGGATGGAGTGAATGGGGGAGGGATGAATTGCGGGCTACCGCTTATGGAATAGCAATCTAGGATTGCGGACCCTCCCATATTTGGATTTTCCTAGATTTCTTTCAGATTTCCCAAATAGTTTCAGATCACATCCAAACGTTGTGGAATCCTAGTGTATGTGCGCACCCTTTATTGTGTTAAAATTTAAACAAATTCGGATCAGTAGTTTCCGAGATACATATATACCCAGAATTTGATTTGATGCGTCTCCGGGTTCTTTTATGCGAGTTCTTTTATTCGGATCATGGCTAACAACTGGGAATCCTATTGCACGGCAATGTGCTTCCTCTTATTCAAATTTGAGCCAAATTTGATCAGTAGTTTTTCAGATACCGGTGGGAACGGACACGCATGTACGCACACACACACACACGCACACATGCACGCTCGCACGCACGCACACAGATCCGATCGCAATACCCTCTTTCCTTTATGGGGCGAGGTGTCAGATGGTCGGTTAAGAAAAAATACTAAGTGAGATTAATTTTAAGATTTCCAAAATGGCAAATATCATCCTAAAGTGTTTTCCGCCCTTATCCTTCCATCCTCCCAATCACAACACATACAAAATCATCACCACCACCACCACCGCCGCCGCAGCCACCGCCACCACCACCACCACCACCACCACCACCACCACCACCACCACCACCACCACCACCAGCAACAACAACAACAACAACAACAACAACAACAACAACGACAACAACAACAACAACAACAACGACAACAGCACTCATCAACATCATACGTAACGAAATCGTCATTTGCTATGATATATTTCGTTTGGATACATCTAAGCCTGGAAATGTGGCGTAACCAAACGGAGTGTTCCCTTGTTGGTTAGATAACTGGAAACTGTTGCTGTCTAATATATTCCAATCGAAGTTATTTTCAATTTAATCAGCATTTTAATACGATTCGCTAGGGTGGTCATCTAAGATAGTGATAGATAGATAAGGATGTGGAAAGGGTGAGGGTGGCTGCATTGTGTGAACGTAGTACAACCATGTTAGTACTAACACAAAACTTTGCTGTCCTGGAAAAATAGAAGATTGCTCTATTTAACCCAACATTTTAACCAACTACTACTACTACTACTACTACTACTACTACTACTACTACTACTACTACTACTACTACTATTACTACTACTACTACTACTACTACTACTACTACTACTACTACTACTACTACTACTACTACTACTACTACTACTACTACTACTACCATCACTGCTACTACTACTTTTTTTGTTGTTGTTGAAAATCCGACGCTGACGCAGTCGGACACACCTCACGGAGGAACTCCTTTATAAAAGGCTTGCAAACCCCCATCGGGTGAAATAGCAGGCTTTATTAATAGTATATGAATAACAATGCAAACTTAACATATCAAAACAGTGCAAGCTAAAATACTCTATTACCATATACCACACCCATGGCATAACTACATAGAAAAACACCCTTAATAAAGAGCTGATAACATAATATAACTCAACAAAGCCATTATTATTTGCACACCGTGTAGTAGTAGGCCCAAATGGCGAGCATAGTTACCCAATAAGTGGTAAAGCGACTCATCAATAATTAGCAGTAAGTTACTGCTACTCATTGACGCCATTGAGCCGATTCATGACCGGCAGGCTAAGTAGATCATATGTAGTTTAACGTAGCACACCGTATAGTATTGGGCCCAAAAGGCGAGTGCAGCTCGCCAACTAGTGGCGAGGTGACTCGTCAATATGTAGCAAAAGGTCACTCATTGACGCCAGTTGGCCGATCCTTAAATACCGAACAGGCGTAGTAGCCTTTATGTCGTAAAATGCACAAAGCAAAAGTATACAAACTATGACTACATAGATGGCGCTCTGGGTTCACATTTTAAATTTACTTCATTGTAGGTTTTTGTAAATTACCCTGGAACAAATACAGTAAACATTTACAACAGGATGTTAATTGTATACATGTAAGATGTAATACTCTGTTAACCTAATGATATCGAAAGTCGGATCACCTCCAGAATATTAACGCGATGCTCAATTGATATTTAAATATACCGATTCCCAAGGTTAGGTTATTCGTCAAAATTATCATCTCCTAAGACATTAAAATTAACTTAATTAAATAAAATAAAATACCATATATCAATATACAACAAGCAGCGAGTGTGATAGCTTATACAAGTTCTGCTTCTGCTATTTTTAGATATCCATGTTCAATTTGATACTAGGCCAGTTTTGCACCATATATCTTTAAATCTACTTTCTTTTCCATGCTCCACTAGCCTGTAAAATGCACAATGAATGCAGTTTATCAACAATGAGCGAAATATAGCTTGTATGGCTCTCTGATGGTTGTTTCTTGTTTTATCTCTGGCCTCTGAACACCGATGCTTCCAAATGGCCCACACTCCTACAGAGAACAGGGTTACTAACACTTCTTTCTCCTTGCTATTAATGATTCGTCCGATAGTTGAGCAATCTTTGAACACAATTTTTTCAGCCATTAGTTTCACATATTTGATTCCAAATTTAGCAAGGAGCATATTGATATATACCCAAAAGCCTGTAGCTATACAACACTGTGTAAACAGATGGCCTATTGTTTCCTCCTCGGTATTACATAATAAACACCGGTCTGTACTTGTTATTTTGCACATATAAGTCAGATGGCCGACCCATAGCCTTCGATGGAGTAATCGCCATGCCAGGTCCCGTGCGTTTGTTGGTAGACAAGGTAGATTTATCTTTTGTTTTCCACGCAATTTTTCCAGTTCTTTCGCGTGCATCCTAAAGTGTTCCAATGCCTAACTGCAACAGGAGTCTGTCTCCGACTTTGCATTAGCATTCCATACCAGCTCTAGATACCATGCTGTATTTTATATGCTCTGACTTAAATACTAATGTTGGTTGCAACATATCTCTGTTGCCACGTGCTTTCGGCAATTTGAACCAGTCACCAGGTATTGAATTCTTTATTCTAAGAAATAAGCGTTGGGCATCAATATGCCTCATTGATGTTGCTCTTGCTACATCCTGCATTGCAATCCATTTGCGAGATTTTGGATTAACTAAATCACGTAAATATTGAATGCCATTTTTGGCCATAGAGGGCAAATATAATACAGCATCATTATCACGAATCAACTCGTTGCCCCAAAGACGTTGCTCTAAGGCATCTTCCCAACAACTGGGTTGTGGCATTGATCGTGTAAATATCTTTAGAACTTCGAACTGTTCTTTATATACGTTTGGAATCTTCTGATGGTTAGGTGGCAGTTTATTGCACAAAAATAAACATTCTACTGGAAATGGATCTACGTACCTTTGTAGAAGTGTTCTTGCAACACTTGACCAAGATGATTTTGAAGTGAGTAACTTATTCAAGAATTTCAGTTTTAGCGAAGCACACTTTGCTAAAACATTAACCAAATCCAGGCCTCCATCATGCTTTTCATTGGTGAGGATTGACTGCGATGCTAAATGGGCTTTGTCCTCCCATAAGAAGGACAAAAGTAACGTGTTGATCTTTGACTCTACTGATTTGGGCATATGAACTACAGAAGCGGTATACGACAGCTCAGATAAAATTAAATTATTAAGGACACATGTCCTGCCAAATACAGTTAGGCGACGTCGTTTCCAATTTACTAATGCACACTTTAGCTTGGATAGCCTTTCTTCCCAGTTTATTATTACATCCTGTTCTCTACTAAACTAAATACCCAAAATCTTTATGACATAATCTGACCAGTTAATATCCATACCATTGTCAGTTCTGTCCTTCCAAGCACCCAAAAATAATTCCTTAGATTTGTCTCTATTGACTTTAAGCCCTGATGCCTTTTGAAAATCTGATAAAACTCCATTTAAAATTCTAAAATCTGAATTTTTACCTGCAGACAGAGTCGTATCATCCGCATATTGAGACACCTGTAGTGGCCTTTCTACGCCACGTATACATATTCCTTGAAAATCATTACGTTGCCTCAATGTGGCCCCCAACGATTCCATAGCTATGACGAATAGAAGCGGAGACAACGAGAAACCCTGTCTGACACCTCGTTCCAACACTACAGGTTTAGATAGATGATTATTTACTAAATAGAAACTTTTATATCAGTATATAAAATCTTTGACCCATTTAATAAATCTGGAACCAAAGCCAGTATGGTCTAAAGACTTTAACAAGAAATCCCATTCAAGTCTGTCAAACGCCTTCTCGTTATCAAGTGCTATTATTGCTGCTGGGATGCAATCCTTTTCAACTAATTGAATACGGTCTCGTATAAGCAATGTGTTGTTTAATATCGTTCTTCCTGGTGCAGAGCACGATTGATCCTCATCAATTATTTCGCCTAGGACTGCGCCAAGTTTTAATGTTAGTGCCCGAGTAATAATCTTATGGTCTACACAGAGTGGAGCGATTGGTCTATAATTCTGTATTGTATTTCTGTCACCCCTCTTGTATATAAGCCGAACATATGCTTGGGCCATCGATGGAGGGAGATGCCCTTGCTTAAAAATGCTAGCTGCTATTTCTTCTAATACTGGACCAAATATGTGCCAGAATGTTTGATAAAATTCGACTGGAAATCCGACGCAGCCAGGAGACTTCTAACTTCATACATTTGAGGGATTTTGTCAAATCATCAATTGTTAGTTATTGGTCACAAACTTCGCGACATGCATCTGGAAGTCTTTGCGTTATATTAGCTAAATTATCTCTAGTTGCAGTTTCATCACTTCCTTCAGATTTATACAAAGATTTGTAAAATGTGGATACTGTTTCTGTCATCTCTGCATTTGAGGACACTGATACACCATCATTAGTCTTCAGTGATCGCATTAATTTCTCTATACCTCTTGCTTTTTCCAAGTTACAAAAGTAACGTGTGGGCTTTTCACCCTCGGTGTGCATTTGTGCTCTTGACCTTATTTTGGCCCCATCAAACTGATATTTCTCTATTTCATTTAGTCTACCTTTTAATTTAACTAATAGCTCATAATAATTATATTCTCCATCATTAATTTTCTTATTAATTTTACACACTGACCGCTGAAGCGCCTTTTTATGCTTTCGCATTTCTCGTGCTTTCCTGATGGAATACTGCCTTGAAATATGTTTCAGGTCGGATTTAACATCCTCCCACCAGTCTGTTATCCATTCATACAAACTTCTTTTTTCATCCCAATGCCTCCAACAACTTTCTACACATTTGCGATATCAACTATCTCGTAACAACGCTACATTGAGTTTCCAAAATCCATCTCCTCATTTGATCCAGTCAGCATTGTCTAATGTGATGGAAAACATATTGTGATCAGCGAAAGTTACTGGTCTAATGTTAGTTTTACACATGTAACCTTTCAATGATCGTTCTACATAGATCCTGTCCAATCTGGATGCTTTCTTTCCATCGGTTGAAAACCAAGTAAAGTCCCTGCCCTCTGGGTTTTCAATCCGATAACTGTCTAACAAGCTTTTTTAGACCATTTAGCTAATTTTCCTGCGAATTCAATATCTCCTAGTTCTACCACAGACAAATATTCATATTTGGAAATATCAGAATCATGGCGCAGTAGACGATATTTCACGCCTCTCGCCATTACATATGGCACTAACACTTCACCCCCTTCTGATCGGTACATTACCATTTCATCTTTCATCTGTGAACTCTGTGTTTGAATGGACACATCTGATTCTGCAACTGACATTGTATCATCATCCATATCATTTACTTCAATCTCTGATTCCGAGCTATTGTCTTCTTTATGACGCTTATTGCTACTTAAGTTACACTTGGCAGGAGCGTCATTTACCATATCTTCAAGCTGACTTAAATCAAGTGGGCTTACCGGAAAATCGACTGAACTTTCCGTCTTCTGAGTCCTAAACTTATCCTGTCCTAATTTTAATTCATCTTCTAAGGAATTGTAAACTGGCTCTTCTGTAAGATCATCATTTTCCTGCGTGTCTTTTACAGCCACGTTTGGCTCCACTGCATTTTGATTATTTTTCTTGACTTAAGGTTATATCCTCCTCTAATACTTGAATTTCATCAACTGTAGTTACTTTAACAGGATTTGATGATTTGTTTGTGTCATTTTCAGTGGCATGAACCACAACAACAGCTTCCGTAGTGATTGCTCCAGAAGCATTTGACTCAGTTGCATCCTTTAATGGGCGATTATCTCCTGATACTGAGGGCTTGTTTTGATTTTTTGGACAGCGCCATTTAAAATGGTCAACTGAACCACAGAGCAAACATTTGTTTCGATTGGGACAATCTGTTGCCAAATGGTCAGGACTTAGGCAGATCCGGCAAACCAGATGCGTCTTACACCGTTTTCTAGCGTTCTGTCAAAGGGATACGTTTCCCGTTCAATCTTTTGCACTTTGCCATACTTCTTGAGTTCATTCATGATTCTGTCATCTGGAATTTCTAGTGGAACTTTCCTCTTCACTAGCAACCTTTCTGACTCGATTTCCTCTACGTTACAAACTTCACCTTTTACAATGAGAACATCTTCTAGAAGCGTTTCCTTGACCCCCTCATTTGACACTGTTACATTCCATACAGTTTTAGAAACATTGATAAGCCCCTGCAAAGCAGCAGGTCCCGCGCCAACGACGTCCTCTAACCCATGATACACGTCGATAGCCGTGACACCCCACCCCTTAGTTGTTATCTTAAGGCTTAGGGTACGCTTATAGGTTGCCATGGTGTTTTATAAAAAGAGGAACCCCATACTACAATATATAATACAAATATATAACACCAAGACGTCGGGGAAAGAGCTAAACACTAAATAAATAGTGTCCCCTTTTGAAACCCTGACGTCTACCAACAAATATACGAATAGAGAGTACAGTCGTATATTTGTTAGTTTGAACCACTTTCTAAGTGGTTCACTAACACCCAACCGATTAAAGTGGTTCCCTAATGCATACTAACATATTACAGACATATATTTGTTAGTTTGTTCGAGTTGACCGGGGACAGCCAACTGACTATAAAGATTTATATAATCAAAGTACTAGGCTTGCGCTTGCAAATGACAAAGGAATTAAATCCACTTACTCAAGCGATCTTGCCAAATATAATGCGCTAGCCAACGAACTATAGAAATAGCATACTGGCGCGGGGAGAAAAGTATTGCATTGACCACAGTAAGAGGAGACCTATTAAATGGCTGAAACCGCCAGCTAAGAGGAATGCCTTTAGAAAATGGAGACACAAAATGCGCTCCAACTAAGACAAGAATTTACAAATTAAACTTGAAGTTTGAAAGGAAATACTAATACGAAATATATGTATAAAATTTATCTACAAAATCGCGCTAGAAACTAGCAAATTCGGGCAGCAATTGCAGAGCTAAATAAACGCGTGCGTTCACTTCGACTACTACTACTACTACTACTACTGCTGCTGCTGCTGCTGCTGCTGCTGCTGCTGCTGCTGCTGCTGCTGCTGCTGCTGCTGCTGCTGCTGCTACTACTACTACTACTACTACTACTACTACTACTACTACTACTACTATTACTATTCCTATTACTACTACTACTACTACTACTACTACTACTACTACTACTACTACTACTACTACTACTACTACTACTACTACTACTACTACTACTACTATCGTATGATTCAATGGTAGCGATTTTACAAATTGGTATTATGTACGGGTGAGACTTTGTCCAGTGGGATTTTGTCCGGTGGGATTTTGTCCGGTGGGATTATGTCTGGATGGGATTATGTCCAGGTGGGACTATGTCCGGAGGGATTTTATCTGGTGGGATTTTGTCCGCGATTCGTACATTTAGATGCACTTCCCGGATTGATGTCACCACCGATTTCACACAGGTGTAAAAAACCATTTCCAGAAATATGTCTACAGCGCACATGTGGACGCAAGCCAAATAATGAAAAAATATTGCAAAATGCACTATCTAAAGCTTTTAAAGATAACAGACACGACGGAACATGTTGTGTTGTGGGGTGGGGTTGGGGTGTGGGTTGTTTGGTGGGAGCGTGGGGCTGGGTTGAGGGTGGGAGGGGGTGGGTGGGTTTTCAATTTTTATAACATATCGTCGTTGTATGAACAGGAATGGGTAGGGTCGAAAGGCCCTACATACATTTCTACTGACCAGGCAGGAAAGCAAGAATAGTAAAATTATTGGCTATATAACTATTATATGGTGATTATTGCTAAACCATGATTTAGCTCAGGAAATGCAGTAGATGGCCTCTTAGAGTATGTTATAGGGCCTACACTAAACGATTATTCGAAGTTGGTTGGAGGCCCATGTTGTATCTCCGTGGAGTCGCAGAGTCGAGATATGTGGCAAAGCCAAAGGTGTAGATGTGTCTAAATAAGTGGGTGGATGAACTGTCGATGGTCTGGGAGGTGTCAGGCCCGTAGGCTAGAGGGCAATTGTGTGTGTGTGTGTGTGTGCGTGCGTGCGTGCGTGCGTGCGTGCGTGCGTGCGTGCGTGCGTGCGTGCGTGCGTGCGTGCGTGCGCGCGCGCGCGTGAGTGCGTGCGTGCTTGTGTTGGGGGGAGGGTGGAAGTGTGGGGTGGTCGTGGGGGTGGCTGCTGATTTTGTGGGGTAGGAGAGTCTCAGTCGGTGAGGTATCTACGTCCCCACCACCCACCCCGAAAGATTTTCAAATATGGATGCTCTTAGATAGCTTCTCCTGCATTATATATTATATATAATTCTCTTTTAAATGATGTGATAAGTATAAGTAATAGCATTGGTTCATAGCCTTGATCTTACATATTCCATAATATGATTACCAGCAGTACAAAGATTATAACCGATACGGTTATAGGTGTTCTCTCTCTCTCCATCCCTCCCCGCCACCGTCCGTCCCTCCCTGCCTTCACTTTTCGCCTTCCACGCCTCCCTCCCTCCCTCCCCCTCCCCGCCCTCTTTCCTCCCTGACTCCCTTCACTTCCCGTCCCCATCCACCTCCCTCCTCCTCCCCATTCTCTCCCCCACGCCACATCCACCTTCCACTGAGCTTTCTCCCTCCGTCATTCCTCCATCCCCGTCTCCCTCAATTTCGCCCTCCATATCTGCCTCTCTTTTTCCTTTCCTCCCCACCCTCCTTCTTCATCTCCCCTCTCCCATCCTACCCCTTTCCCTCTCTCTGGATTCTCATAAAACCTTACACGCTTTTGTGGTGAGGATGAGAAATTTCATATCCAATTGATAATTCTGTTTGGATGGCATGTTGGTCAAAACTGTATATGCACTCTGTAGAAAATGATCAAAACGATGATAACATAAATTTATTAACTAATCTGCCTGAAATATGTCAATGACAGAGATCAAATTAATTAAGAGATCAATTAAATTAGCTTACAAATATTCAATAAAATAATCCATACCTGATAAAGAATTTGTCATATCTGGTCTGTAAGAATACCCCTTTAATGTCAAACCACTGCAGTTGTCTAGATAACTGCCTTGTGTAGACCACTGCAGTTGTCTAGATATCTGCCTTGTGTAGATAATGAAGCCATCTGTGGCAATTTACCAATTCCCGTAGTAAATTGTCAAAAATCGTCTTCTATTGGTCTGAAAATCAACATTTTCTGTGAGAAGCAGATGTTTGGACAGATTTTACCATTAAATCGCTAACCATATCCTTGAAAACTATCTTAGTTTCAAGGCAGCTATACGGGAAAGACGTAACATTTTTTTACTGGAAGCCTTGTTTGATCGATGGATGTATGGGTGGGTGGGGGTATGGGTGGGTGGGTGGGTGGATGGATGGATGGATGGAAGTAGCAGAGAGGCGAAGGGCCCTACAAAAGAAATTCACACCTAGCTGTGAAAATCCTTTGTGTAATGATTTCTTTTGTGGATCCCAGCTCTTCTCTGTTCTGATTGGATGTTATATGTAGAGGGTGGCCATAAGCCCCTCCCCCTAATTAATTCACGTGACTCCGGTCATCCAATAAGTCTTTTAGCGTCCTATCGTGTAATGATGATTGACAAGGGTTAATGAGGCACTTCAAAGACCCCGAGAGAGTGCAATGGCTGATTGTAAGGATGATTGGCAGGGTCTAATGATGGCAATTAAGTAGCTTTCAAAGCATCTGATCTCTTCGAGACAGGCCAATGGACGCAAGGGTTAATGCAATGTGTAAGGCCAGTTGATAGTCTCTAATGAGTGTAATTAAGTAGCTTCAAAAGGCGGTCTCTAGCGCCTCCGCCATTTCAGATATAGGGAGCATGGTCACAAGTCCCACCCCTCATTAAATCACGTGTCTCCAGTCATTACGTCATGAATGGCATGAGATATTCAGTTATAACCGCTTAATAAGCCGTCAAGTTGTGCGAATTGTATGTCTTTACTGTTTAATAAACATTATGTTGAATACTTTGAAATTAATTTGACTCGATGTTGTTAGGGCCATAAGCAGTAAAATCAAACAGTCAAATTAGTTTCAAAGTATTCAACAGCTTACCCGTATAGTTTTCCAGTAATCGAGATTCAGAGAGTGCATGGATCGCTTGAGGCCAACACGGCCAAAGCGTGCGTGGCTCTTAGGTAGAGACGGGCGGAATATAGCCAAATGTGCATTCCTCCATTGACCGGTGATTAACTAAACTCCAACAACGAGCCAAATTTCTGCTAAACACGTTTTCTCAATCAATTTCACATGTATTAGACATTGATATGTGATCTGTCTAAACGAGGGGTGCTCTTTCGCTAACACGGCGGCGCAAACGTTAAGTAACAAGGTGCAGCCTCCGTCGAGGCTATGTCCGAAATATATCTCTAGGAATTGAACGGCGACTTTTGAAAATTTATTTTCACTAGCATATTTTAGAAGGGGTGGGGGGGGGGGGGGTGTCTAAGAATCCTATATCGTTATAGCTACAATGTGAATCTGTTAACGCCTACAGACGGTGTAGATGTGTTTTGGTGGGGGTTCGGGGCTTTATTACAAATTCTCACGACGTATAGCTATAAGTCTAGTGTCTAATAATTTATGGTCTAAGCGTTTAATGATTGTCATTTTTTGTTAAAGCAGCCAATGACTATAATCGAAATCATCAGGCCTCTTACCCGCGCGTATAGATAGTAGATACACAACACTCTGCAACGATGGATGGATGGATGGATGGATGGATGGATCCGATGGGTGGATGATAGGTGGGTGGGTGGGTGGGTGGGTGGGTGGGTGAATGGATGAATGAATGGGTGTGTGAATGGATGGATGAATGAATTAATGAAATCGTAACGCATGTATGGATATTTGGCGGATTGCCCTATTGAATGGATCGCAACAAGTTTGACTACATAGTAACCCTTGTATCTTCAGTTTGATTGAGGTCTAAAATCCAGAGATATCGCCATTTACAATTCTTGTCAGCATATTAAACCTACTTATACCTAGCACTAGTTTGTCTGAGCACGAAAATAGGTCACCTTGCATTAATATTAATGAGTATTTCTTCACAACGCCATTAATGTTATGCACATAATAAACAACTATTATTGCTCGCTGTTGCTGATATTCTGTGGCTGATGTTGCTCTGCTGCTATACTGCCACTGCTCTGCTGTTGCTGCTGCAGCTGTTGCTGCTGCTGCTGGTGCAGCAGCAGCATATCCGACTACAAAAAGTACACCTCCATCTTGAAGTAATAATTTAGCGATTTGTGGCTCTCACCAGCCTCACTGTCTGGGAGTCAGAGGGAGATAACACTTGGGGTTCACAACTGAATGCAATCAGTCCGCCCCTCTCTAACAAGGTCTTGCCCCAAATCAGACAAGCACGTGGTACCTGCCAGTTTATCTCGACATGATGGGACCAACCATAGGTTCTTCCACGTGTCTCGAATATGCTCATCTCGTTGAATGTCAAAGTGGCTAGCCTATGTTCCGTGGAAGACTAGCGTGTTTACATGTGGCATGATCTGACGGCGAGCGTGTGCCTCTGCACAGTGTAGAAGTGGCAGACAGACTCTACATCTTCACGGGGTACGAGCTGTCATAGATGCTTTGTTGCAGGCGATCACGATAAGGCTTGTCCTTGGCTTCTATTTCTTCAATCAGTGCCTCGAGGATATACCTCTTCATCTTGAAGTCCCCGCAGAATGCAATCTTGTTACTATCTCTGTCTCGACCCAAACATTCTTTCCTACATCCTTCAGATCCGTGAGCATGCCATCACCACCGATGGGGTGGAGGGAGAATGTCTTGCAATTCGCTCCATACTGCTGAGCGAATGACTTACAATTATCCTGCTGTTCTGCATCACCAATCTCGTATACATCTACTAGATCAGCGATACTCATTATGTGAGCGAATATCAACTCCATTGTATACAGAGGGTTTATACGGGCAATGTAATTCAGACCCTATCAGACCTTATCTTGTGGGTAGACGTGTGGTACAGTTTCACGTAGAATGGGTCCTCTTCAAAGTAGCTCAACATTCCACCACAGTCTACATACATGCTGATCTTATATATACTTCTCCAGGCCGTGTGGGTCAAGGCTCAATGGTGGATGTGGGCTTGCATGTGATAGAATATCTGAGAAATAGCAAGCGCCAATCACATGTAGAAGGTGATCAGCCCCAATCTGTTCACCCCCCCCCCCCCCCCATTGACCATCTGTTTGCCAGCATTAACCTATGTGACAGCACAGATTATCTGTCTAGCACTCATTTAGGGTGTATGATGCTGCTACTCACATGTTTTCATGTTAGACAGCCTGTCTGACGCTGATTGAGATTTTGCGCTGCCATTTCCATTGCTGGTGACTCAAACGAATCGATACTATCATGGTGAGTCTCATTCCCGAGACCGAAATGCAAAGCAGAATGCGCAGATAGTATGAAACAGTCTTGTATGCACAACCACAGCTGCTAGTGAGGTTGACGCCATTGAAGGTGTATCTGATATCCATGCCCTTGCTACAGGAGTAGGTTCGATACTCACTATTCCACTGGGCACAGTGACACTCGCCACAGTGCTTTTGCTGTAGTGCTCCATTCTTATTCTGATACCCACGAAGCTGTGATCGTCGCCATCTGTCTCAGATATCGCATGCACTAAACAGTGACACGAATTCGTTCGTAGTGGGCAATGTTACACCCAGCTCAGGGAGAGCTGTGTGCAACATTGACCACTATGAATGAATTAGGCCCACAGCCCAACAGTTACAGCCTCTCGATCGTCATTAGACTCCAGCAAGAATTCTGTGTGCACACTAACTACAGTTTCCACGGAGAAGATGAAAGCGGCATATGCACTATATACTGTGAACTGATGAGAGGCTACTCAGGGTTTCTGATCTCACACCCAAGAAAGTGGCTGGCGAAAGACTGTGATGTTCGCATTCGACTAAGATTCAGAGGTCCCTGGTACAGAATATGCACATTCTCATCATCAAGCATGACCACCCAAATGCATAGAGGTACTTCGTACCACACACATCATGACACATGCCAGCAGGGATTCATTAAATAAACCAGTCATTGGAGCTATAGTGTTACTGTCTCTTTACTGCCCAGACCTAGCTGTGACATGGGTTGGCGGAGAATAGGTGTAGGTCATGTTCAGCAGTCTCCACGCGGATATGATCATCGTCGCCGACCCCAGCCGTCTGATTGTCAAGTTTCAACACACCTCTCAGTAGGCCGACTAGCGGCCTGAACTAGTCCTGAGCAATATGATAAAGAATGTTGAGCATCAAGTTGTCAGGGGCTATGATAACATAATTGTTGAAGGGAGCTCCACCAGCATCCATTTCTGCTTCAATAGGGACATCAACTCGTTGGAGCATGCCATGGCAACAGCCGCTGCAATCACATCAGTTGAGGTTCAGCCATCCCATAACAAAGCTATGGAACAGGAAAAGGCCAGTACTACGAAGTGACCACTGTCGGCTCGCCACGTGTAGGAGTAGGAACAAAGCAACCATCTTAGGCTAATAACCCTCCAAGTTGTGTAAGGCTTGGCTACCGCTTTGTTTGTCACCAGCCTTCTCCATTCTCGCTACCATATCTTCTAGAAAATCATCCAGACTCTCTTCAGCTGGAGTGGGTGCTGAGGCTGCCATCCAGATTGTATGAACTAGATTGGCATGCCAGACTGCCCTCTACACACGCCACAAGCACACACTTTCTTTGCGACTTTCCCTGTACCTGTACTCGTCTCTACCAAAAGTCAATATCTGGCAGCATAGGACCTGAAGGCAGACTCAAACCAGTCTGAATAACTAGGCATGGGAATTAATCAATATTCTCAGTGGCGCAGCGTAGCAACCTGTACTGATTAGGGGGGGGGGGTAGGGAGACTCTGACCAAAAGCATAAAGGACCAGATGTTACAAGGTTACACCTGCTCCCCAACCCACAAGTACAATAGACAATCTTCTATCTGCAGTGGGCCTCTACATGCCACCGATCCAGCCCTTCATGTAGTGGCTTCTACACACCACTGAACAGTGCCATGGGTCTTTACACCCAGCTGCCGCAGAACAACCTGGCTGGCGCTGAGCCACTCGGCTGTTGCTGGACCACCCTGCTGGCGCTGAGACACCCTGTGGCTGCTGGGCCACGCGGTGGTGTGTAGCAGCCCACTGTACTGGGTGGTATGCTGCTACACACCAACGGCCCCAGAGCTGGCACAGTGGTGTGGAGCACCCAATGCACAGGCCTGGTGGCGTGTAGCGGGCCATTGCACTGGCTCTGTGGCATGTAGCAGCCCACTGCACAGTAGTCGGCCGCTACACGTCACCACATAGCTGGGCACCCACCAGGTGACTCACCACCGACCGGGTGGTCCAGCGCCAACCGTGTGGTCCAATGCCAGCTGTGTGGCTCAGCGCAACACTATTCTACTGATATGTGGTACTCATGCATCAATCTGTTCTTCAATCCATCCATCCATCCATAGGTTCATTCATTCATTCATTCATCCATCCATCCATCCATCCATCCATCCATCCATCCATCCATCCATCCATCCATCCATCCATCCATCCATCAATTCGTTCGCTCGTCGTTCGTTCGTTTGTTCGTTCGTTCATTCGTTCATTCATTCGTTCATTCACTCATTTTCATCTTGATTTGTCATCTTAAATATTGAACAAATATCATACAGTTATTTGAACCCGAAAGACCAAATACCGAAAATCATTTGCAATTTTATAAAATTCTGTTGATTATTTTGAAAATAATTCGACTTGGGTCTGTTCCAGTCAAATTGGTTTCAAAATATTCAGCAGCTAACTGTTACCCGTACGAGTCTCTTGAAATCGAGGTTTTGGGAGTTCAGGGTTCAAAGCGAAAATTAACTATATAGGTCTATATAGGCTAATTCTCAATTCTCAAACGGCATATCTCTTAGTGTTAACACATGAGTTTACTGGGCAGGCTTAGTGCTTTGGTTTTCACACATGAGTGTGGGTCATATATATATATATATATATATATATATATATATATATATATATATATATATATATATATATATATATATATATATATATATATATATATATATATATATATATATATATATATATATATATATATATATATATATATATATATATATATCATTCTGAATGAATGATTACTGTATTATGCGGCTGTAGTAGTAGAAACATCCTACAGCTGCAATCAGTCCCTCTTCGCTTTTACCCACTGTGTCTTGTCCTCAGCAAAAATC
This sequence comes from Chaetoderma sp. LZ-2023a, assembly GCA_034401795.1. NCBI lineage: Eukaryota > Metazoa > Mollusca > Caudofoveata > Chaetodermatida > Chaetodermatidae > Chaetoderma > Chaetoderma sp. LZ-2023a. Next base: position 88,285,185 of record CM067366.1, on the reverse strand, counting down.
CTTAGCTTCCTCAAGTCACTTCTTGACTTGAGTGTACCTAGTCCTGCTTTCTTTAGGTCACCTCGTAGCATGCTTAGCAGATTTATGCAATGACATCCTCTCCTGGCTCTGTGTAAATCATCCTATTTGCCAGTATATGCTACTGAGCAGGCTTAGTTTTTTGGTTTTCAAACATGAGTGTGAGTCATATATATCATCCTATATACCACTATATGTTTACGGTGCATGCTTAGTTTTTTTGTTTTCACACATGAGTGTGAGTCATATATATCATCCTATATATGAAACAAGGTTTGTGTGACACGCAGGTACTTTCCATTCCTAACGTGAGTGTGGGGTATATATGTATATATACATATATGGCCAATAAAACAACCGCCAATACCAGGTTTCTCAGTTATTCAAAGGATATAATCTGTCCTCGGTGAATGTGTTGTATATCAGCTACAGCAGTAAAAGATTATTTGTGTATAAACTGCTAGACAGTCTCCGTTCTCACTCATCCTCCTATATAGTCGATATACGAATACTGGTGTCATTAGGTTGTGAGCGTGGTAAAAAGCCACTGCAATCATTATTTTTTCAAATATAAACTGGAAATGGATGTCATTTCATCGTGCAACTATTGCTTTGCCAATGTATGCAATGTGCTGTGTATTTTGAAGCCTAACCGAATACTATTTACATTATGAAGCGCTGGTTGTATTGACGTTTTGGATGTCCATTTAATATATTGCTTATGGGGTATTGGGAGATCCTATATATCACACGGTATGCCAAATGGCGGGGAGGTAATTGTGGAATGCTATAAATATATTTCGATGTAAGACATGATTTTTAGGAACACTACAATAATTCATAATAACACGTCGTAGAGGCATTGCAACAGTTATTGCCTGTGGGGTATTATGTATGGTTTGAGAATGTCCCATAAGAAAGGTTTCATATTGGAAAGTGCCTATATATATATATACTGTGTGTGTGTATGTGTGTGTGTGTGCGTGCGTGCGTGCGTGCGTGCGTGCGTGCGTGCGTGCGTGCGTGCGTGCGTGCGTGAGTGCGTGCGTGCGTACGTGCGTGCGTGTTAACGAGACAAGTCTATGGTTGCTAGCCTCACTACAATCCCCTTTCTTGAAGATTTGGATACATGACCCTTCTTCTAGTCATCTGGGACTTTGCCTTGTTTCAGTGATGCTTGAAAGAACATGCTTAAAAGTGACGTGATTTCGCAGGCTGTCTCTTTTAGTAGAGTGCGGAGCGGTTGTCTGGACTAGATTCCTTATGTGGTTTGAGGTCTCTAAGCAGCTTGATGACACATGCATGACAAATGGTAATAGCTGGTATGTTTGGATGAATATAAACCATTGCTGGTAGCTTCATTGCTCGGAGGTGTTCACTGTAACTCATGTCGTTTAGCGATGCTATGAGTTTGGTGGATCGGCACTGCACCCGTTCAATTACCTCAACGGTTTCCTTTTCAGGGTGCCACACAGTATTGGCATATTTCAAGTGTGCGCAGACAAGCCCCTTGTACAATGGATAAGTTTTAAATTTCTAGGTACAGAAAAGTTGTTTTTATTATGCCCATGATGCTGTTAGCTTGTTGACTTTTTGTGTGATGTGTTTGTCAAAGGACAGTGAAGGGTCTATGACAACACCAATGTCTTTTTCCTCATTAATATTTCCGAGAGCGGTGACACCTGATTCTATTCTCATGTAGTATACTTCCTGTTTCCCTCTCTTTAGTTGTTACTTATAATACCCTGCATTTCCCGGGATGAAATTTTAACAACCACTCGTCTGACACATCTGCAGTTGTATAAGTCTGTCTGCAGGCCTTGAGGCGTCATCATCATTTGAAATCTGTCTAAACAGCTTTGTGTGTTCCATAAATATGTACACTTCGGAAGATACATCTTCAGGTAAGTAATTGCCGTATACTAAAATAGCATAGGTCCGAGTATGCTGCCCTGGGGAATCCTTCTTGTAAAATCAAGCCCATTGTGACACTGCAATATTTACCCGTACCTGTGATGTTTTCTGTAGGCAAGGAAGCTGCAGACCCAACTTACCATTGAGCCATTAACACAATAGCTTTCAAATTAGCTGATTAATTCCTTGTGCGGGATTTTGTCAAAACCTTTTGGAAATCCTTATGTATCTTTGCTATCCAAAGTTTGTGTTCAACTGTCTAGAACAAGGACAGTTGATCTACTAGTGTAAAGCCATATTGCCTATCACTGAACAGATTGCACGCCTCAAACTGGTTATTTATCGTATCCCTTACAATAGCCTCCTTACCTTTGTAGAGAATTCAGGTCAGACTTAATGGCCGGTAATTCTCTAAGCATTTGCTACTCACTTCTTTGACGATTGTTGTCACTGTAGCAGTTTTCAAATATCTGGGAGAGTACTACTGCTAGTGATGTCTAAAAAAATGTTGACTAGAGGTGCACTTATTTACTTGCCAGGTTCCTTTAATCCCTTGCATGGATACGGTCCGGTCAGACGATTTGAAAGTATATAGGGATTCAAGCTTTTTCTAGTCATGTCACTTGTGAACTGGATGGTGTGTACTTCGGAATTACATGTACTTTGTAGTAATGTTGGTTTGTGTATCCATCAGATTCCCAGTAAACCATAGGAAAAGTATTCGAGCAGAATTTGAGCTTTACCTCATGTGTATCGGTACCTGGGGTTTCTAGATTTATTACATCAACTTTGTTTTCATCGAGCTTTTTGCATAACCTAGAAATGCCTAGGATTGGATTTTATTTGATGTGCGATATCTTTCTCATACGTCTCAATGATTTCCTAGGCAGTTTACGAATTTGATTCCTTACCGTGCAGTAAGCTTCGTAGCTGTGCTGGTTTCGATTCCTCCATTGTTGTGCTTTCTTTGATCTTTTCGTAAACTTGCCGTTCTAGTGGAAATTGTTTTGTCAGCTTTCTTGGCTTTTGAGATGTGATGGTTCTCTTAGGGATGCATTTCCTAGTAGCTTCATATAGCTGCTCTACAAAGATATTTCATTGCATGTGCGTCTAGAAGCTGCTCCAGTTGAGATTCACCATTGTTCTGTTAGTCCCTTTATCATAGTACAATTTTTGCCTATTGCTTTGATTATCGCCAATGTAGCAGCTGTAGCAAAGTAGAGAACAAAATGATCGCTCTTTCCTAGAGGGCCCAATTTTTCTATGTCTTCAATCATACTTTCCTCATTTGTAAAAACTAGATCGATTAAGCTGGGGTGTCTTTCCATTTTCCTCTTGTATTCTGGGTGCAGTGCTGGTACAAATAATTAGTTTGGATACAATCGATGAATTTATTATCAACATGTGAAGGGTCATCAGCCTTGGATGTTTGTGAAGACCATTCCATATTGCGAAAGTTAAAGTCTCCCATGAACAATATATGAGAATGATTTCTGTTAGTAATGCGCCGTAGGAGGCTAATTAAATGCTCATCATTCGCTGCACCACTGTTAGGACATCTATATATACACCCAGTGTAAGTTTGTCACTGTGTGCTAGCTTAATTTCTGCCCACACTGAATTCTTCAAAATCTGTTTTAATCTCAAGCTGTGTTGCTGTCAGGCTACTGTTCGTGTACAGCCATACTCATCTACTTTTAGCTCAGCGAATTCCAGTTAATATTTGAAATTTTTTGATTAAATAACCCATTCTTGGCCAAACATGGCGACGTATTTCCATCCAGTTTGACCGATTATGTTTCTGAAACGTTGTTTATGATCGTGACATAAACTTGTATCAGAATATAACAGGCTACGCAACGGACTATAATCAATTGTAATCGAGATGGCAGATTTTTCGCGTGACTCAGATCACGTGACCACACTTTTTCTCATCTTTAGACAATTAATTACTAACCAATACCCAAAGTCAAACTGGTGGTAAATAAAAGTGCATACGAGGCGTGAGCCAGCTCCCGGAGTAACTGGCTAAATTTCGACAAAGCAAGACAATCCAACTAGAAGCAAATATCGGCATATTATGCTGTGGTAAACGGCCACGTTGTATTCATTGTGAATTCTTTAGTAGTAGGCATGCATAGGCCCATGCTTGTACTAGGTAATGATAACACCATACGACGTCTCAGCATGTTCCATTACATGAGCTCGTCACACAACTTTTAGATTACAATGTTAATAGACCTTTCCATTTTAGCTATGCCCCGCCCATCTCGAACTAAGCTCCACCCACACTTCGCCGTGTTGGGATTGATCGATCCCCGAATGCCCTAACTATCAATTTACAGAAAACTGTACAGGTAAGATGTTGAATATTTTTAGACTAATTTGACTTGGTGCTGTTGCTGCCTATGGCAGCAACAGCGCCCAGTCAAATTAGTCTAAAAATATTCAACATAATATTTATTAAATAGTAAAGACATACAATTCCTACAACAACGCATAGCCCGTCTTCAAATATGCGTTCGTGACGCTACTTATCGACGTCTTTCATGATGTCATTCAATATGATGCCATTCTACACATCAGGTAGTTATGACGTCATATGATGGGTGGGTACTCTGGAAAGGTGAATTATTTAAACATGGATTTTTTTCATAAGCTAAATTGTCTCATCATAATTCTTATTGTAAGGTGACTATACAGGTAAGCTGTTGCATATTTTGAAACTAATTTGACAGGAGGGCAGTTGCTGCGTATGGCAGCAACACCCCCTAGTCAAATTAGGTAGAATATTTATTAAATTGCAAATCCATCAAAGACATATAATTCGTACACTAAACTTGATGACGGACGTTACAATTTTCATGACGTTGTTAAGAATTATAATAATGATTGCTAACTAGTGACGTAATTGCTTATGACGCCAGATACGTGAATGACAGATCGGATCCCTCCATTATCATGCGAAAAGGATTCGATTAGGAATTGTGTATTTCAGTGAGTTGCCTCTGGCGAATAGCATAAGACTCGCTTCTTCGCGCCACCATAAATCAAACTAAATAGCAAACGCATGACGAAGCATGTCGAGACAGTAAGAAACTCGCTGATCTGTTTGCGTAACCGTCCATGTCATCTTATTATATAGAAAGCATCCCGACTAAAACACACAGCTAACTCTATTGATTGAGCTCATAGTTGTTTGACAAACGTCCTTTTTATTGACTCGGCCGATGCTTACACGCTAGGAGACGTGGTTTATAAGAGCGCTGGATGAATCTTTCAGGGATAGAAATAACAGTTATTCAGTGCAGGCATTGTACATAACAGTCGACTATCTCTAAAGCAATCAACGGTTGCTCATTTAGAAATTATGCTAACGTAGGGTGTGGCTGCATTAAATAAGACCTGTGTACAAGTTACAACACCACTTGCCAGATAGACATTAGTATTATTGCAGATTATTAAAGTTGCACCGCACGTCATGCGGTAGTTTGAGTAGTTTTGCCAGGTGTTTTCCTGTGTTATGAAGAGTTAACGTGACGTTAGTCTAGGAACCCGCCGTCTTCAAATATGTACCTGTTGTTGTGGTGAGGATGCTAATCCGTTTTAAGTAAATTTCTTATGCCTTGAAACAGTGCGGTGGAGTTGGAGTTCTTGTCACACAATAGGATAAAACTATTTAACCATTACCCCTCTCATGTCAGCATTCTATTTTTTCCCGATCCAGTAGCGAAGAGTCTGGTGCACATTTTGGATGAAATCTTGGTGGAATATGTCGCTGTCTAAGACATCAACCTTCAGCAAAAATTCTTTCGAAAATATATACCGGTTCATTTTCTAAAAGAAATTTTGCCACCAGAGTTATAACAGTTATAAGAGTCAAACTAACCAAAAAACCAACTTTGCAGTGGTCTTCAGGCAGGGCTATTTGAAAGAGTAAGAGAATGGTATTTTGGAATATTTACACTAGAATGACTGGCTCGGTTACCGAGCCAGTCATTCTAGTGGTAAAATTTCAAAATAATCTTCCCTCGACACGCAGATAGACACTGGCTAAGTAAAAACTTTAATTTCCTTTACCATTACCCCTTTAATGGTCAAGCTGGTGAAAAAACCTCAGTGGTAAATTTACAAAAAAATAGTCTTCTAAAATAAAATATCTCTATCGATCCCAACACGAGCGAGGTGTGGGTGGAGCTTAGTTAGAGATAGGCGGGGCATAGCGAAAACTGGATTCCTCTATCGATCTTACTTAATTTAAATATTTAATGTAGCGACTCAAATGACATTGTGATATTACTGAGCGTGTAAATTACGGATGTTATAATGGATAGATAGGAATGACAGGAGATGGAGTTAGAAAATCAAGCAGGTGAGTACTGATTGCGCTAGTTACTGTAACTACCGACAGTTGGTTTAAACTGGCTACCGACTTGACGTTACCTTACTCTCGTGGACAGTCATGTAGGCCCTACAGTACAGAAAAGAAATAACTTAGAATGTTTCCAAAACAAAATAAAACGTACTGTGAATATTTTGAACATAGCATAATATTGGCAGCAATGTCTTCCAATCAGATTATGTTCAAACTTGTTAAGAGACCATTTCTTACTAACTAACATGTTTCTGCTTTTGTTTTGGAAATGTGTTAACTTCTTTATAAGCTGTACTGTACCATTTTAATAGACATCCTGCCCATCCATCATATGCCGTCATAATTAACTACGTGACGTCTAGAATGACATCATAGTCGATGCCATCATTATTACGACATGAATGACGTAGTAAGTACGTCACAAACGCATGATTGAAGATGGACTATGCGTTTGTTGTACGAATTGTATCTCTTGCAATTTAATAAATATGTTGTTGAATATTTTGAATAGTTTTCTGGAAATTGATAGTCAGGGAGTTCGTGGATCGATCGATCCTAACACGAGCAAGGTGTGGGTGGATCTTAGCTAGAGGTGGGCGGGGGCTTAGAAAAAACTGGAAAGGTCCATTGTCTGCGTGTATTTCATTACCATAAATGGGCTTACAGTTCAGGAGATCCGCCTTTTCATAAGGCGGACTAAGGATGATGTACATAGAAGTATTTGTTGATACGTTATATTATCCTCCCAGATTCCGTAGTGAATATATACTTGCTATGCGAGGAATATCACGGTTACAGCAACTACACATATTTTAATGCAGCTTGAACACTCCATTATAGCGAGTCCAGGCACACACGCATTAGAATTAACAGTTCATGAAAATCATATAATCATTAATCAAATTAGTTATAAAGTTCTCTGGCCGTAGCAAGATGATTAGCGTTAATCAGATCTACCACACAGTGACAATTAGCTAGTTCTAATTTGTAGGTATTGATTTATAACGGCAAGAAAAGTGAGTAGCAACTCCGGTTGTCTTACTGTCTCAGATCCATGAAATAACATCGCTGGTAACACACGTGTCATGC
>CM067366.1:88197925-88277289 GCA_034401795.1 Chaetoderma sp. LZ-2023a | reverse complement strand
TTCGAAGTTGGTTGGAGGCCCATGTTGCATCTCCGTGGAGTCGCAGAGTCGAGATATGTGGCAAAGCCAAAGGTGTAGATGTGTCTAAATAAGTGGGTGGATGAACTGCCGATGGTCTGGGAGGTGTCAGGCTCGTAGGCTAGAGGGCAATTGTGCGTGCGTGCGTGCGTGCGTGCGTGCGTGTGTGTGTGTGTGCGTGCGTGTGTGTGCGTGTGTGTGCGCGCGTGAGTGCGTGCGTGCGTGCTTGTGTTGGGGAGGGTGGAAGTGTGGGGTGGTCGTGGGGGTGGATGCTGATTTGGTGGGGTAGGAGAGTCTCAGTCGGTGACGTATCTACGTCCCCACCACCCACCCCGGAAGATTTTCAAATCTGGATGCTCTTAGATAGCTTCTCCTGCATTATATATTATATATAATTCTCTTTTAAATGATGTGATAAGTATAAGTAATAGCATTGGTTCATAGCCTTGATCTTACATATTCCATAATATGATTACCAGCAGTACAAAGATTATAACCGATACGGTTATAGGTGTTCTCTCTCTCCATCCCTCCCCGCCACCGTCCGTCCCTCCCTGCCTTCACTTTTCGCCTTCCACGCCTCCCTCCCTCCCTCCCCCTCCCCGCCCTCTTTCCTCCCTGACTCCCTTCACTTCCCGTCCCCATCCACCTCCCTCCTCCTCCCCATTCTCTCCCCCACGCCACATCCACCTTCCACTTAGCTTTCTCCCTCCGTCATTCCTCCATCCCCGTCTCCCTCAATTTCGCCCTCCATATCTGCCTCTCTTTTTCCTTTCCTCCCCACCCTCCTTCTTCATCTCCCCTCTCCCATCCTACCCCTTTCCCTTTCTCTGGATTCTCATAAAACCTTACACGCTTTTGTGGTGAGGATGAGAAATTTCATATCCAATTGATAATTCTGTTTGGATGGCATGTTGGTCAAAACTGTATATGCACTCTGTAGAAAATGATCAAAACGATGATAACATAAATTTATTAACTAATCTGCCTGAAATATGTCAATGACAGAGATCAAATTAATTAAGAGATCAATTAAATTAGCTTACAAATATTCAATAAAATAATCCATACCTGATAAAGAATTTGTCATATCTGGTCTGTAAGAATACCCCTTTAATGTCAAACCACTGCAGTTGTCTAGATAACTGCCTTGTGTAGACCACTGCAGTTGTCTAGATATCTGCCTTGTGTAGATAATGAAGCCATCTGTGGCAATTTACCAATTCCCGTAGTAAATTGTCAAAAATCGTCTTCTATTGGTCTGAAAATCAACATTTTCTGTGAGAAGCAGATGTTTGGACAGATTTTACCATTAAATCGCTAACCATATCCTTGAAAACTATCTTAGTTTCAAGGCAGCTATACGGGAAAGACGTAACATTTTTTTACTGGAAGCCTTGTTTGATCGATGGATGTATGGGTGGGTGGGGGTATGGGTGGGTGGGTGGGTGGATGGATGGATGGATGGAAGTAGCAGAGAGGCGAAGGGCCCTACAAAAGAAATTCACACCTAGCTGTGAAAATCCTTTGTGTAATGATTTCTTTTGTGGAGCCCAGCTCTTCTCTGTTCTGATTGGATGTTATATGTAGAGGGTGGGCCATAAGCCCCTCCCCCTAATTAATTCACGTGACTCCGGTCATCCAATAAGTCTTTTAGCGTCCTATCGTGTAATGATGATTGACAAGGGTTAATGAGGCACTTCAAAGACCCCGAGAGAGTGCAATGGCTGATTGTAAGGATGATTGGCAGGGTCTAATGATGGCAATTAAGTAGCTTTCAAAGCATCTGATCTCTTCGAGACAGGCCAATGGACGCAAGGGTTAATGCAATGTGTAAGGCCAGTTGATAGTCTCTAATGAGTGTAATTAAGTAGCTTCAAAAGGCGGTCTCTAGCGCCTCCGCCATTTCAGATATAGGGAGCATGGTCACAAGTCCCACCCCTCATTACATCACTTGTCTCCAGTCATTACGTCATGAATGGCATGAGATATTCAGTTATAACCGCTTAATAAGCCGTCAAGTTGTGCGAATTGTATGTCTTTACTGTTTAATAAACATTATGTTGAATACTTTGAAATTAATTTGACTCGATGTTGTTAGGGCCATAAGCAGTAAAATCAAACAGTCAAATTAGTTTCAAAGTATTCAACAGCTTACCCGTATAGTTTTCCAGTAATCGAGATTCAGAGAGTGCATGGATCGCTTGAGGCCAACACGGCCAAAGCGTGCGTGGCTCTTAGGTAGAGACGGGCGGAATATAGCCAAATGTGCATTCCTCCATTGACCGGTGATTAACTAAACTCCAACAACGAGCCAAATTTCTGCTAAACACGTTTTCTCAATCAATTTCACATGTATTAGACATTGATATGTGATCTGTCTAAACGAGGGGTGCTCTTTCGCTAACACGGCGGCGCAAACGTTAAGTAACAAGGTGCAGCCTCCGTCGAGGCTATGTCCGAAATATATCTCTAGGAATTGAACGGCGACTTTTGAAAATTTATTTTCACTAGCATATTTTAGAAGGGGTGGGGGGGGGGGTGTCTAAGAATCCTATATCGTTATAGCTACAATGTGAATCTGTTAACGCCTACAGACGGTGTAGATGTGTTTTGGTGGGGGTTCGGGGCTTTATTACAAATTCTCACGACGTATAGCTATAAGTCTAGTGTCTAATAATTTATGGTCTAAGCGTTTAATGATTGTCATTTTTTGTTAAAGCAGCCAATGACTATAATCGAAATCATCAGGCCTCTTACCCGCGCGTATAGATAGTAGATACACAACACTCTGCAACGATGGATGGATGGATGGATGGATGGATGGATCCGATGGGTGGATGATAGGTGGGTGGGTGGGTGGGTGGGTGGGTGGGTGGGTGAATGGATGAATGAATGGGTGTGTGAATGGATGGATGAATGAATTAATGAAATCGTAACGCATGTATGGATATTTGGCGGATTGCCCTATTGAATGGATCGCAACAAGTTTGACTACATAGTAACCCTTGTATCTTCAGTTTGATTGAGGTCTAAAATCCAGAGATATCGCCATTTACAATTCTTGTCAGCATATTAAACCTACTTATACCTAGCACTAGTTTGTCTGAGCACGAAAATAGGTCACCTTGCATTAATATTAATGAGTATTTCTTCACAACGCCATTAATGTTATGCACATAATAAACAACTATTATTGCTCGCTGTTGCTGATATTCTGTGGCTGATGTTGCTCTGCTGCTATACTGCCACTGCTCTGCTGTTGCTGCTGCAGCTGTTGCTGCTGCTGCTGGTGCAGCAGCAGCATATCCGACTACAAAAAGTACACCTCCATCTTGAAGTAATAATTTAGCGATTTGTGGCTCTCACCAGCCTCACTGTCTGGGAGTCAGAGGGAGATAACACTTGGGGTTCACAACTGAATGCAATCAGTCCGCCCCTCTCTAACAAGGTCTTGCCCCAAATCAGACAAGCACGTGGTACCTGCCAGTTTATCTCGACATGATGGGACCAACCATAGGTTCTTCCACGTGTCTCGAATATGCTCATCTCGTTGAATGTCAAAGTGGCTAGCCTATGTTCCGTGGAAGACTAGCGTGTTTACATGTGGCATGATCTGACGGCGAGCGTGTGCCTCTGCACAGTGTAGAAGTGGCAGACAGACTCTACATCTTCACGGGGTACGAGCTGTCATAGATGCTTTGTTGCAGGCGATCACGATAAGGCTTGTCCTTGGCTTCTATTTCTTCAATCAGTGCCTCGAGGATATACCTCTTCATCTTGAAGTCCCCGCAGAATGCAATCTTGTTACTATCTCTGTCTCGACCCAAACATTCTTTCCTACATCCTTCAGATCCGTGAGCATGCCATCACCACCGATGGGGTGGAGGGAGAATGTCTTGCAATTCGCTCCATACTGCTGAGCGAATGACTTACAATTATCCTGCTGTTCTGCATCACCAATCTCGTATACATCTACTAGATCAGCGATACTCATTATGTGAGCGAATATCAACTCCATTGTATACAGAGGGTTTATACGGGCAATGTAATTCAGACCCTATCAGACCTTATCTTGTGGGTAGACGTGTGGTACAGTTTCACGTAGAATGGGTCCTCTTCAAAGTAGCTCAACATTCCACCACAGTCTACATACATGCTGATCTTATATATACTTCTCCAGGCCGTGTGGGTCAAGGCTCAATGGTGGATGTGGGCTTGCATGTGATAGAATATCTGAGAAATAGCAAGCGCCAATCACATGTAGAAGGTGATCAGCCCCAATCTGTTCACCCCCCCCCCCCATTGACCATCTGTTTGCCAGCATTAACCTATGTGACAGCACAGATTATCTGTCTAGCACTCATTTAGAGTGTATGATGCTGCTACTCACATGTTTTCATGTTAGACAGCCTGTCTGACGCTGATTGAGATTTTGCGCTGCCATTTCCATTGCTGGTGACTCAAACGAATCGATACTATCATGGTGAGTCTCATTCCCGAGACCGAAATGCAAAGCAGAATGCGCAGATAGTATGAAACAGTCTTGTATGCACAACCACAGCTGCTAGTGAGGTTGACGCCATTGAAGGTGTATCTGATATCCATGCCCTTGCTACAGGAGTAGGTTCGATACTCACTATTCCACTGGGCACAGTGACACTCGCCACAGTGCTTTTGCTGTAGTGCTCCATTCTTATTCTGATACCCACGAAGCTGTGATCGTCGCCATCTGTCTCAGATATCGCATGCACTAAACAGTGACACGAATTCGTTCGTAGTGGGCAATGTTACACCCAGCTCAGGGAGAGCTGTGTGCAACATTGACCACTATGAATGAATTAGGCCCACAGCCCAACAGTTACAGCCTCTCGATCGTCATTAGACTCCAGCAAGAATTCTGTGTGCACACTAACTACAGTTTCCACGGAGAAGATGAAAGCGGCATATGCACTATATACTGTGAACTGATGAGAGGCTACTCAGGGTTTCTGATCTCACACCCAAGAAAGTGGCTGGCGAAAGACTGTGATGTTCGCATTCAACTAAGATTCAGAGGTCCCTGGTACAGAATATGCACATTCTCATCATCAAGCATGACCACCCAAATGCATAGAAGTACTTCGTACCACACACATCATGACACATGCCAGCAGGGATTCATTAAATAAACCAGTCATTGGAGCTATAGTGTTACTGTCTCTTTACTGCCCAGACCTAGCTGTGACATGGGTTGGCGGAGAATAGGTGTAGGTCATGTTCAGCAGTCTCCACGCGGATATGATCATCGTCGCCGACCCCAGCCGTCTGATTGTCAAGTTTCAACACACCTCTCAGTAGGCCGACTAGCGGCCTGAACTAGTCCTGAGCAATATGATAAAGAATGTTGAGCATCAAGTTGTCAGGGGCTATGATAACATAATTGTTGAAGGGAGCTCCACCAGCATCCATTTCTGCTTCAATAGGGACATCAACTCGCTGGAGCATGCCATGGCAACAGCCGCTGCAATCACATCAGTTGAGGTTCAGCCATCCCATAACAAAGCTATGGAACAGGAAAAGGCCAGTACTACGAAGTGACCACTGTCGGCTCGCCACGTGTAGGAGTAGGAACAAAGCAACCATCTTAGGCTAATAACCCTCCAAGTTGTGTAAGGCTTGGCTACCGCTTTGTTTGTCACCAGCCTTCTCCATTCTCGCTACCATATCTTCTAGAAAATCATCCAGACTCTCTTCAGCTGGAGTGGGTGCTGAGGCTGCCATCCAGATTGTATGAACTAGATTGGCATGCCAGACTGCCCTCTACACACGCCACAAGCACACACTTTCTTTGCGACTTTCCCTGTACCTGTACTCGTCTCTACCAAAAGTCAATATCTGGCAGCATAGGACCTGAAGGCAGACTCAAACCAGTCTGAATAACTAGGCATGGGAATTAATCAATATTCTCAGTGGCGCAGCGTAGCAACCTGTACTGATTAGGGGGGGGGGGGGGGGGGGGTAGGGAGACTCTGACCAAAAGCATAAAGGACCAGATGTTACAAGGTTACACCTGCTCCCCAACCCACAAGTACAATAGACAATCTTTTATCTGCAGTGGGCCTCTACATGCCACCGATCCAGCCCTTCATGTAGTGGCTTCTACACACCACTGAACAGTGCCATGGGTCTTTACACCCAGCTGCCGCAGAACAACCTGGCTGGCGCTGAGCCACTCGGCTGTTGCTGGACCACCCTGCTGGCGCTGAGACACCCTGTGGCTGCTGGGCCACGCGGTGGTGTGTAGCAGCCCACTGTACTGGGTGGTATGCTGCTACACACCAACGGCCCCAGAGCTGGCACAGTGGTGTGGAGCACCCAATGCACAGGCCTGGTGGCGTGTAGCGGGCCATTGCACTGGCTCTGTGGCATGTAGCAGCCCACTGCACAGTAGTCGGCCGCTACACGTCACCACATAGCTGGGCACCCACCAGGTGACTCACCACCGACCGGGTGGTCCAGCGCCAACCGTGTGGTCCAATGCCAGCTGTGTGGCTCAGCGCAACACTATTCTACTGATATGTGGTACTCATGCATCAATCTGTTCTTCAATCCATCCATCCATCCATAGGTTCATTCATTCATTCATTCATTCATTCATCCATCCATCCATCCATCCATCCATCCATCCATCCATCCATCCATCCATCCATCCATCAATTCGTTCGCTCGTCGTTCGTTCGTTTGTTCGTTCGTTCATTCGTTCATTCATTCGTTCATTCACTCATTTTCATCTTGATTTGTCATCTTAAATATTGAACAAATATCATACAGTTATTTGAACCCGAAAGACCAAATACCGAAAATCATTTGCAATTTTATAAAATTCTGTTGATTATTTTGAAAATAATTCGACTTGGGTCTGTTCCAGTCAAATTGGTTTCAAAATATTCAGCAGCTAACTGTTACCCGTACGAGTCTCTTGAAATCGAGGTTTTGGGAGTTCAGGGTTCAAAGCGAAAATTAACTATATAGGTCTATATAGGCTAATTCTCAATTCTCAAACGGCATATCTCTTAGTGTTAACACATGAGTTTACTGGGCAGGCTTAGTGCTTTGGTTTTCACACATGAGTGTGGGTCATATATATATATATATATATATATATATATATATATATATATATATATATATATATATATATATATATATATATATATATATATATATATATATATATATATATATATGTATATATATATATATATATATATATATATATATATATATATATATATATATATATATATATATATATATATATATATCATTCTGAATGAATGATTACTGTATTATGCGGCTGTAGTAGTAGAAACATCCTACAGCTGCAATCAGTCCCTCTTCGCTTTTACCCACTGTGTCTTGTCCTCAGCAAAAATCCTTAGCTTCCTCAAGTCAATTCTTGACTTGAGTGTACCTAGTCCTGCTTTCTTTAGGTCACCTCGTAGCATGCTTAGCAGATTTATGCAATGACATCCTCTCCTGGCTCTGTGTAAATCATCCTATTTGCCAGTATATGCTACTGAGCAGGCTTAGTTTTTTGGTTTTCAAACATGAGTGTGAGTCATATATATCATCCTATATACCACTATATGTTTACGGTGCATGCTTAGTTTTTTTGTTTTCACACATGAGTGTGAGTCATATATATCATCCTATATATGAAACAAGGTTTGTGTGACACGCAGGTACTTTCCATTCCTAACGTGAGTGTGGGGTATATATGTATATATACATATATGGCCAATAAAACAACCGCCAATACCAGGTTTCTCAGTTATTCAAAGGATATAATCTGTCCTCGGTGAGTGTGTTGTATATCAGCTACAGCAGTAAAAGATTATTTGTGTATAAACTGCTAGACAGTCTCCGTTCTCACTCATCCTCCTATATAGTCGATATACGAATACTGGTGTCATTAGGTTGTGAGCGTGGTAAAAAGCCACTGCAATCATTATTTTTTCAAATATAAACTGGAAATGGATGTCATTTCATCGTGCAACTATTGCTTTGCCAATGTATGCAATGTGCTGTGTATTTTGAAGCCTAACCGAATACTATTTACATTATGAAGCGCTGGTTGTATTGACGTTTTGGATGTCCATTTAATATATTGCTTATGGGGTATTGGGAGATCCTATATATCACACGGTATGCCAAATGGCGGGGAGGTAATTGTGGAATGCTATAAATATATTTCGATGTAAGACATGATTTTTAGGAACACTACAATAATTCATAATAACACGTCGTAGAGGCATTGCAACAGTTATTGCCTGTGGGGTATTATGTATGGTTTGAGAATGTCCCATAAGAAAGGTTTCATATTGGAAAGTGCCTATATATATATATATGTGTGTGTGTATGTGTGTGTGTGTGTGTGCGTGCGTGCGTGCGTGCGTGCGTGCGTGCGTGCGTGCGTGCGTGCGTGCGTACGTGCGTGCGTGAGTGCGTGCGTGCGTACGTGCGTGCGTGTTAACGAGACAAGTCTATGGTTGCTAGCCTCACTACAATCCCCTTTCTTGAAGATTTGGATACAAGACCCTTCTTCTAGTCATCTGGGACTTTGCCTTGTTTCAGTGATGCTTGAAAGAACATGCTTAAAAGTGACGTGATTTCGCAGGCTGTCTCTTTTAGTAAGAGTGCGGAGCGGTTGTCTGGACTAGATTCCTTATGTGGTTTGAGGTCTCTAAGCAGCTTGATGACACATGCATGACCAATGGTAATAGCTGGTATGTTTGGATGAATATAAACCATTGCTGGTAGCTTCATTGCTCGGAGGTGTTCACTGTAACTCATGTCGTTTAGCGATGCTATGAGTTTGGTGGATCGGCACTGCACCCGTTCAATTACCTCAACGTGTTTCCTTTTCCAGGGGTGCCACACAGCATTGGCATATTTCAAGTGTGCGCAGACAAGCCCCTTGTACAATGGGATAAAGTTTTAAATTTCTAGGTACAGAAAAGTTGTTTTTATTATGCCCATGATGCTGTTAGCCTTGTTGACTTTTTGTGTGATGTGTTTGTCAAAGGACAGTGAAGGGTCTATGACAACACCAATGTCTTTTTCCTCATTAATATTTCCGAGGACGGTGACACCTGATTCTATTCTCATGTAGTATACTTCCTGTTCCCTCTCTTTAGTTGTTACTTATAGTACCCTGCATTTCCCGGGATGAAATTTTAACAACCACTCATCTGACCACATCTGCAGTTTGCATAAGTCTGTCTGCAGGCCTTTAGCGTCATCATCATTTGAAATCTGTCTAAACAGCTTTGTGTCTTCCATAAACATGTACACTTCTGAAGATACATCTTCAGGTAAGTAATTGCTGTATACTAAAAATAGCATAGGTCCGAGTATGCTGCCCTGGGGAATCCTTCTTGTAAAATCAGCCCATTGTGACACTGCAATATTTACCCGTACCTGTGATGTTTTCTGTAGGCAAGGAAGCTGCAGACCCAACTTACCATTGAGCCATTAACACAATAGCTTTCAAATTAGCTGATTAATTCCTTGTGCGGGATTTTGTCAAAAGCCTTTTGGAAATCCTTATGTATCTTTGCTATCCAAAGTTTGTGTTCAACTGTCTAGAACAAGGACAGTTGATCTACTAGTGTAAAGCCATATTGCCTATCACTGAACAGATTGCACGCCTCAAATTGGTTATTTATCGTATCCCTTACAATAGCCTCCTTACCTTTGTAGAGAATTCAGGTCAGACTTAATGGCCGGTAATTCTCTAAGCATTTGCTACTCACTTCTTTGACGATTGTTGTCACTGTAGCAGTTTTCCAAATATCTGGGAGAGTACTACTGCTAAGTGATGTCTAAAAAAATGTTGACTAGAGGTGCACTTATTTACTTGCCAGGTTCCTTTAATCCCCTTGCATGGATACGGTCCGGTCCAGACGATTTGAAAGTATATAGGGATTCAAGCTTTTTCCTAGTCATGTCACTTGTGAACTGGATGGTGTGTACTTCGGAATTACATGTACTTTGTAGTAATGTTGGTGTGTATCCATCAGATTCCCCAGTAAACCATAAGGAAAAGTATTCGAGCAGAATTTGAGCTTTACCTTCATGTGTATCGGTACCTGGGGTTTCTAGATTTATTACATCAACTTTTGTTTTCATCGAGCTTTTTGCATAACCTAGAAATGCCTAGGATTGGATTTTATTTGATGTGCGATATCTTTCTCATACGGTCTCAATGATTTCCTAGGCAGTTTACGAATTTGATTCCTTACCGTGCAGTAAGCTTCGTAGCTGTGCTGGTTTCGATTCCTCCATTGTTTGTGCTTTTCTTTGATCTTTTCGTAAACTTGCCGTTCTAGTGGAAATTGTTTTGTCAGCTTTCTTGGCTTTTGAGATGTGATGGTTCTCTTAGGGATGCATTTCCTAGTAGCTTCATATAGCTGCTCTACAAAGATATTTCATTGCATGTGCGTCTAGAAGCTGCTCCCAGTTGAGATTCACCATTGTTCTGTTAGTCCCTTTATCATAGTACAATTTTTGCCTATTGCTTTGATTATCGCCAATGTAGCAGCTGTAGCAAAAGTAGAGAACAAAATGATCGCTCTTTCCTAGAGGGCCCAATTTTTCTATGTCTTCAATCATACTTTCCTCATTTGTAAAAACTAGATCGATTAAGCTGGGGGTGTCTTTCCATTTTCCTCTTGTATTCTGGGTGCAGTGCTGGTACAAATAATTAGTTTGGATACAATCGATGAATTTATTATCAACATGTGAAGGGTCATCAGCCTTGGATGTTTGTGAAGACCATTCCATATTGCGAAAGTTAAAGTCTCCCATGAACAATATATGAGAATGATTTCTGTTAGTAATGCGCCGTAGGAGGCTAATTAAATGCTCATCATTCGCTGCACCACTGTTAGGACATCTATATATACACCCAGTGTAAGTTTGTCACTGTGTGCTAGCTTAATTTCTGCCCACACTGAATTCTTCAAAATCTGTTTTAATCTCAAGCTGTGTTGCTGTCAGGCTACTGTTCGTGTACAGCCATACTCATCTACTTTTAGCTCAGCGAATTCCAGTTAATATTTGAAATTTTTTGATTAAATAACCCATTCTTGGCCAAACATGGCGACGTATTTCCATCCAGTTTGACCGATTATGTTTCTGAAACGTTGTTTATGATCGTGACATAAACTTGTATCAGAATATAACAGGCTACGCAACGGACTATAATCAATTGTAATCGAGATGGCAGATTTTTCGCGTGACTCAGATCACGTGACCACACTTTTTCTCATCTTTAGACAATTAATTACTAACCAATACCCAAAGTCAAACTGGTGGTAAATAAAAGTGCATACGAGGCGTGAGCCAGCTCCCGGAGTAACTGGCTAAATTTCGACAAAGCAAGACAATCCAACTAGAAGCAAATATCGGGCATATTATGCTGTGGTAAACGGCCACGTTGTATTCATTGTGAATTCTTTAGTAGTAGGCATGCATAGGCCCATGCTGTACTAGGTAATGATAACACCATACGACGTCTCAGCATGTTCCATTACATGAGCTCGTCACACAACTTTTAGATTACAATGTTAATAGACCTTTCCATTTTTAGCTATGCCCCGCCCATCTCGAACTAAGCTCCACCCACACTTCGCCGTGTTGGGATTGATCGATCCCCGAATGCCCTAACTATCAATTTACAGAAAACTGTACAGGTAAGATGTTGAATATTTTTAGACTAATTTGACTTGGTGCTGTTGCTGCCTATGGCAGCAACAGCGCCCAGTCAAATTAGTCTAAAAATATTCAACATAATATTTATTAAATAGTAAAGACATACAATTCCTACAACAACGCATAGCCCGTCTTCAAATATGCGTTCGTGACGTACTTATCGACGTCATTCATGATGTCATTCATTATGATGCCATTCTACACATCAGGTAGTTATGACGTCATATGATGGGTGGGTACTCTGGAAAGGTGAATTATTTAAACATGGATTTTTTTCATAAGCTTAAATTGTCTCATCATAATTCTTATTGTAAGGTGACTATACAGGTAAGCTGTTGCATATTTTGAAACTAATTTGACAGGAGGGCAGTTGCTGCGTATGGCAGCAACACCCCCTAGTCAAATTAGGTAGAATATTTATTAAATTGCAAATCCATCAAAGACATATAATTCGTACACTAAACTTGATGACGGACGTTACAATTTTCATGACGTTGTTAAGAATTATAATAATGATTGCTAACTAGTGACGTAATTGCTTATGACGCCAGATACGTGAATGACAGATCGGATCCCTCCATTATCATGCGAAAAGGATTCGATTTAGGAATTGTGTATTTCAGTGAGTTGCCTCTGGCGAATAGCATAAGACTCCGCTTCTTCGCGCCACCATAAATCAAACTAAATAGCAAACGCATGACGAAGCATGACGAAGACAGTAAGAAACTCGCTGGATCTGTTTGCGTAACCGTCCATGTCATCTTATTATATAGAAAGCATCCCGACTAAAACACACAGCTAACTCTATTGATTGAGCTCATAGTTGTTTGACAAACGTCCTTTTTATTGACTCGGCCGATGCTTACACGCTAGGAGACGTGGTTTATAAGAGCGCTGGATGAATCTTTCAGGGATAGAAATAACAGTTATTCAGTGCAGGCATTGTACATAACAGTCGACTATCTCTAAAGCAATCAACGGTTGCTCATTTAGAAAATTATGCTAACGTAGGGTGTGGCTGCATTAAATAAGACCTGTGTACAAGTTACAACACCACTTGCCAAGATAGACATTAGTATTATTGCAGATTATTAAAGTTGCACCGCACGTCATGCGGTAGTTTGAGTAGTTTTGCCAGGTGTTTTCCTGTGTTATGAAGAGTTAACGTGACGTTAGTCTAGGAACCCCGCCGTCTTCAAATATGTACCTGTTGTTGTGGTTGAGGATGCTAATCCGTTTAAGTAAATTTCTTATGCCTTGAAACAGTGCGGTGGAGTTGGAGTTCTTGTCACACAATAGGATAAAACTATTTAACCATTACCCCTCTCATGTCAGCATTCTATTTTTTCCCGATCCAGTAGCGAAGAGTCTGGTGCACATTTTGGATGAAATCTTGGTGGAATATGTCGCTGTCTAAGACATCAACCTTCAGCAAAAATTCTTTCGAAAATATATACCGGTTCATTTTCTAAAAGAAATTTTGCCACCAGAGTTATAACAGTTATAAGAGTCAAACTAACCAAAAAACCAACTTTGCAGTGGTCTTCAGGCAGGGCTATTTGAAAGAGTAAGAGAATGGTATTTTGGAATATTTACCACTAGAATGACTGGCTCGGTTACCGAGCCAGTCATTCTAGTGGTAAAATTTCAAAAATAATCTTCCCTCGACACGCAGATAGACACTGGCTAAGTAAAAACTTTAATTTCCTTTACCATTACCCCTTTAATGGTCAAGCTGGTGAAAAAACCTCAGTGGTAAATTTACAAAAAAATAGTCTTCTAAAAATAAAATATCTCTATCGATCCCAACACGAGCGAGGTGTGGGTGGAGCTTAGTTAGAGATAGGCGGGGCATAGCGAAAACTGGATTCCTCTATCGATCTTACTTAATTTAAATATTTAATGTAGCGACTCAAATGACATTGTGATATTACTGAGCGTGTAAATTACGGATGTTATAATGGATAGATAGGAATGACAGGAGATGGAGTTAGAAAATCAAGCAGGTGAGTACTGATTGCGCTAGTTACTGTAACTACCGACAGTTGGTTTAAACTGGCTACCGACTTGACGTTACCTTACTCTCGTGGACAGTCATGTAGGCCCTACAGTACAGAAAAGAAATAACTTAGAATGTTTCCAAAACAAAATAAAACGTACTGTTGAATATTTTGAACATAGCATAATATTGGCAGCAATGTCTTCCAATCAGATTATGTTCAAACTTGTTAAGAGACCATTTCTTACTAACTAACATGTTTCTGCTTTTGTTTTGGAAATGTGTTAACTTCTTTATAAGCTGTACTGTACCATTTTAATAGACATCCTGCCCATCCATCATATGCCGTCATAATTAACTACGTGACGTCTAGAATGACATCATAGTCGATGCCATCATTATTACGACATGAATGACGTAGTAAGTACGTCACAAACGCATGATTGAAGATGGACTATGCGTTGTTGTACGAATTGTATCTCTTTGCAATTTAATAAATATTTTGTTGAATATTTTGAATAGTTTTCTGGAAATTGATAGTCAGGGAGTTCGTGGATCGATCGATCCTAACACGAGCAAGGTGTGGGTGGATCTTAGCTAGAGGTGGGCGGGGCTTAGAAAAAACTGGAAAGGTCCATTGTCTGCGTGTATTTCATTACCATAAAATGGGCTTACAGTTCAGGAGATCCCGCCTTTTCATAAGGCGGACTAAGGATGATGTACATAGAAGTATTTGTTGATACGTTATAATTATCCTCCCAGATTCCGTAGTGAATATATACTTGCTATGCGAGGAATATCACGGTTACAGCAACTACACATATTTTAATGCAGCTTGAACACTCCATTATAGCGAGTCCAGGCACACACGCATTAGAATTAACAGTTCCATGAAAATCATATAATCATTAATCAAATTAGTTATAAAGTTCTCTGGCCGTAGCAAGATGATTAGCGTTAATCAGATCTACCACACAGTGACAATTAGCTAGTTCTAATTTGTAGGTATTGATTTATAACGGCAAGAAAAGTGAGTAGCAACTCCGGTTGTCTTACTGTCTCAGATCCATGAAATAACATCGCTTGGTGTGGATCTTGCGAAGAAAATCATGACGGCACGTCTCTATCTTCTGTATTAGATGCTCGGCAGTGCCTGTTGAGTGTTCTCTATCTTCTGTATTAGATGCTTTGTAATGCCTGTTGAGTGTTCTCTATCTTCTGTATTAGATGATCTATAGTGTATGCTGAGTGTTCTCTATCTTCTGTATTAGATGTGCCTGTTGTGTGTTCTCTATCTTCTGTATTAGATGATCTGTAGTGCTTGTTGAGTTTTCTCTATCTTCTGTATTATATGATCTGTAGTGTCTGTGGAGTGTTCTCTATCGTCTGTATTAGGTGATCTGCAATGCCTGCTGAGTGTATCACAGCATCAATCTTGTCCGACAAGACTCGATAGCTGTCTAGAGTTATCTGTTCAAAAGTGGGGATCTCCTAGATCAGGTTCTCTGCTTGCTAAGACATGTAGACTGTCGGGAGAATACTAGATTATCTTGATACATACTCCTGGCGTAATTTATAGCGGAGCCTGTATCTGGTAACCAGGTGTGATCGATCTTCAGCTCCTTCACCACATAGAGAGCAGGTAGGGCCAATCCGATATTGATTGAACTTCGCTCGTTTGCCTTGCAGTGTGCAGGTGCCTGTCATGAATTTTTCCTTGACTGCGGCTTTCTCCACTTTTCTACGATCACACTGGGGACCAGAAATGGTGCGCCGTCCCCATATGTAAAGCATTAGAGTTTTAGAGAAACCATTTCCTTTATTTCCGACAGCCACTTCGCAGTCCAGTGCTGCTTCCGGGCCTTCTTCACCATGTTATCCAGGTTGCCTTGGACAATGGGTTCTCCAGTAATACCCAAGCTGAAGGGAGATTGTACTTGAACAAGACCTTTTTTACCATCGATTACCAGCTGGTGGCTTCATGCAAATTTCTTTACTGCAATTTGGTATCTAGCCAGTTGATGCTTTTTCAACTAGGGACTCCTGCAGTGGCGTAGCCAGGTTTTCACGTCAAGGGGAGCGAGGTCTAAAAAGGCGCAACCCACTTGAGTGAGGACTTAAAAGGCGCCACCCCGCATACTAATTAGGCGTTGGAATCTGCTTAAATTTCTTTAATAAAGAGAAAATAGCATCCTAGCGTCGCCAATTATTTTATTCTACCGAGAAAGTAACGTATATTCTACTATTATTTGTCCTGATGTAGCGTAATTAAAACAAAAAGTCTCAACATGGCGATGAACAAACATGACGAGAAGACATTAACAACGTTATGAATTCAAATAGTTCTAATTTTCAATGTAGATTAACTTGTTAAAGGTGGCTTGGGTGTTGGGACGTCCAAAAACTTTTATGTGTTACGGACATGATTTAGGCGCCACATTTGGGAAGATTGGTCCAGCGGGAACGAGCGCTTCCCCCCTGCTCCCCCCTGGGTACGCTATTGGGCTCCTGCAGATGTTGTCCAACATAGGTAGGACCTTCTGATCAATCACCGCTTCCACAGGATCAGCACCTAGTGAGTATATAGCGACGTCCGCACACCTGTCATGTAAGGACTGGATTTGTTTTAGTTTCGGACGATTCACCTTTTCCAGTTGCAGGATATCTGTGTAACTTAGATAAAACGCCTCTAATCCATATGTTGTGCATACATTGTGCGACATGCGCTGGCTGTCAGTGGCTCAATAACAACCGTACCGTCTGCCGCCCTGGTTACTTCTAGATGGATCAGCATATTGTTTGGCGGAACCGCCTTTTGCCCATGCCAGAAGGTAGGAATATTGCCTCATTTCTTGTTGAATATTATTCTAGTGAGGTGTTGCCATATTGAGCAACACCAGCATATGTAGAAGCGAATCTACTACACAAATAACGTCATCGGGGCTCAGATGCCGACGCAGCCGATCTTGGTGCCAAACTTCATATCCTCTACCTGTCATAATCATAACTTGAATATTTCTTGTGCGTGTGCAGTAAGGTAGCACACGGTGGGTAGAGTAGCAGCCTCTATCAGAGGTAGTTCTGAAAAGCCCTACTGACTGGAAAGCCGTAGGATAACGCCATGAACGATCAGTGATGGACTTTTTGAACGAGAAACCCCGAACCAGACAATTCATTTACAATTTAGTACAACTATTTTATCCTCCGCGATAGTGTAACATTGGGGGTGGGAAGCGATGGAAAGAGGGAGGGACGGGGAGATGGACATAGGGAGGGAGAGAGGGAAGGATGGATGGAGGGAGGGATTAAAGGAAGGAATGAATTCGAGAATTCATTTACAATATAACAAACTTATGTGAATATTTTCAATCTAATTTGACTGGGAGCTTTTGCTACCAAGGTTCCTGGCAAGCTAATTTCCAAAATATGCCACAGCTTACCTGTATAGCGATTGGCAACATTGAGAGTTATATTCTGTGAATTCAGGGCACAAAGGGTTAAGAACATTGGAAATGGGTAATAGAGGAATCCAGTTTCTCAGTCAAGGGTATGACGTCATAATCAACTACGTCGCATCTAGGCTGACGTCATAATCAATTAGGTAATTAATGACGCGATTTAGTTAATCATAAACGCTTAATAGTCCATCAAGTTGTACGAATTGAATGTCTTTACAATCTAATAAACATTCTGTTGAGTATTTTGAAACTAATAGGCAGCAACAGCACTCAGTCGAATTACTTTCAAAATATTGAACAGCTTACTTGTATCGTTTTCTGGAAATCTAGATTCAGAGAGTGCAGAGATCGATTGATCCCAATACGTGAAAAGCGTGGGTGGTGCTTAGCTAGAGATGGGAGGTGCATAGCTAAAACTGGATTCCTTAATTACAACCAAACCTAAGGGGTGTAAGAAAGTTAGTATTGCTGGTGAAAACCTAACCATTAAATTGCAAGTGTTTCAAATTCAGGATGAGTATACGGCAAAAGCCTGTAACAATCTCCCAGAAAATACTGTCCATGTTTGGCCATACACTAAGGCGCAACACTATTTCTACAACACTGGAAGACGGTGGATGATGACGTCACTGAAGATGAAACAGGAGATGTGCTCACACTGCTGGAGCAAATTAGTCCAGGAGTCAGATCACGGTTAGTGGGCATTCTAAGACCACAAAATGAACTAAAACTTGCAAATCATAGTACAAACATCCCCTTTGGCATAAAGGTAGGTTATGATGATATATACCATTTAAGAATGTTATTCCGTGTTATTCCATATAAAATGGCTGTTATTTCATGTTATTCCATCTTATATGGCTGTTATTCCTTGTTAGCTCACCTGGCCAGAATGGCCAAGTGAGCTTATGCCATGGCGACCGTCCGTCGTCCGTCCGTCGTCCGTCCGTCCGTCTGTCTGTCCGTCTGTCAACTTTTTCCTTTAAACGACTTCTTCTCAAGAACCACTAGGCCGATATAAGTTATCTTTGGCAGGAAGTATCGTTAGGGCATAGGGATCCAAGTTTGTTCAAACGAAGCCGATCGGCCAATTTGGCCGGTGGCCAATTTGGATTTCGGCCGATTTTAGGAAATGTCTTTAAAAATCTTCTCCGAAACCGCTTGTTGGATTGAAACAAATCCCATGAAATATGATCTAGGGCAAGAGCTGAACCAAGTTTGTTCAAGGGAACTTGATTGACCAAATGGTTCAGCGGCCATTTTGGTTGACCTAGTTTTAGCGAAAATGACTTCTTCTCCAGAACCGCTGAAGGGATCAGGCCGAAATTGGCAGATATGATTAGGGACTAAAGGCCATTAAAGTTTGTTCAAGGGAAGTTAACCCGTCAAAAAACATGGTTCAGTCGGCCAATCAAAATACAGCATGTTTGGCAGCCATATTGGATTTTTTTATTTGATGGATTTTGAGGCTGAAATTGGTTTTATATAGGTTTTTTGGGTCTTCTGATCACAAATTTGCAATTTTCAAAGCTGTCGGATAAACGGTTTGGTGGCCATCTTGAATCATTTTCCCGCCAAAAGCTCCCATACTAAAGCAATGGGAAATTTAAAATGTCTACTTTTCGAGAACTTATGGGACGATATCAATTATACTTGGCAGGAAGCATCCTTAGGTTGTAGAGATTAAAATTTGTTCAAACGAAGCCGATCGGCCAATTTGGCTTGTGGCCATCTTGATTTTTGGCCGATTTTTTTAAACGTCTTTGAAAATCTTCTTCGAAACCGCTTGGTGGATTGAAACAACCCCCATGAAATATGATCTAGAGCAAGAGCTGAACCAAGTTTGTTCAAGGGAACTTGATTGGTCAAATGGTTCGGCGGCCATTTTGGTTGACCTAGTTTTAGCCAAAACAGCTCCAGAACCGCTGATGGGATCGAAATTTGGCAGATCTAATTAGGGATTAAGGGCCATTAAAGTTTATTCAAGGGAGGTTGATCCATTCAAAAAACATAGCCGCGGTGGGCCAATCAAAATACAGCATGTTTGGCGGCCATATTGGATTTTTTTATTTAATGGATTTTGAAGCAAAAGTTTGTTTGGTACAGGGTTATGAGTATGCTGATTTCAACCATGCCATTTCTGAATCTATCAGATAAACGGCTTGGCGGCATGTAGTAAAATTGGCATTTAGTACAGGTGGTCTTTATATCATGTTTAACTGCATTCTAAAACCCTTGTAGTCATTTGACGGAGTGACCAAACTCACTTAGCAGCAGTTGTTCACTAGTTCAAAATAATAATGTGACTGAAAGTCATTGCTGCCTTAGAATGCAACAACTTTCTGTCAAATAAATATCAAAATATTCAAAGTCATATATGTCAGCATACCCAATACATATAGGAAAGCATTTAATCTTGTAATTTAAAACCACAACTCTAATTCTCAGGATTGAAATGAAATTAATACCCTGTGAGGTAGTGAGCTGATGAAGTGTACCATATTCACATACTGATTCTAAAAGATTTATTTAATTAATTCATCATTAACCCTTTAACACTCATATCAGCAAAAAACGGCTTCTGCAGTGGCCGTGAGAAATGTCCATTTGCCGACTAAAAGAAGACGGTTTTTGAAAATTTACCACTGGTCATTCCAGTGATAGATTTTCAAA
The DNA here is from genome assembly GCA_034401795.1 of Chaetoderma sp. LZ-2023a. NCBI lineage: Eukaryota > Metazoa > Mollusca > Caudofoveata > Chaetodermatida > Chaetodermatidae > Chaetoderma > Chaetoderma sp. LZ-2023a. Next base: position 88,257,381 of record CM067366.1, on the reverse strand, counting down.
AATAGTCTTCTCTTGGTCTGCAAGTGGACATTTTCTTTGAGAAAATTTAAATTGTCTTGAATAAATTTGAGGGTTAAAGGGTTAAAGCCAATTAATTCTAGCAATGAATTTAGTTGAGTATTGCGTTATTCACAAGTTTTGTTGGATAGCATGTAGCATGGTAACGGACATTTTGAAAATGGTTTTGCTGATGATGTCTGTTACTGTCAAGTGCAGCAACAGTTTTCAGCATGACTATTCAACCCTTGCCACACCAATGTCTAGAGATTAATTGTTACAAAGCCAGTATTAGAAAGGCTGGTGTACAGTTTGTAAACACCATTGCTGAAGACCATTGATGTCATAGACAGTGCTGTTGCTGTTATACAATTGACAGCAACAGCTTACACAACAGCTGTTAAGCAACAGCTTAGCGCATTATTTCCAGTTAAATGCGTTAATAAGATTCGCTTCTTATCAATTTACCATTATTAGCTCACCTGGCTATCGATATCAGAGGACACAATATCTTACCTATTTTGGTAGGTTAAGAAAACGGTTAACCCTTTAGCCATCATATCCGCCAAAAACGGCTTCGGCAGTGGTCTTGAGAAATGTCCATTTGCAGACCAAATGAAGACTATTTTTGAAAATTTGACCATTGGAATGACGGACTCTTTTTAACGAGCCAGTTATTCCAGTGGTAAATTTTCAAAAATAGTCTTGGTCTGCAAATAGACATTTTCTATGAGAAAATTGAACTTTTCTTAAATTCAATGGTTAAATGGTTAATTAATGCGCAATTGGAGTTTTATTTCCACCATCCATTGCCATATGACAGCTTTTATTACCATAATAGATAAAAAACTAAATTAACAGGTTAACCTTTTCCCTGCAACTGCTGCCTAAATATTTAAGATATGTATTGTGTACTCTGAGTCTCTGATACCTATACCGTTAAAATATTTTGAAATGTATTTGAGTCATTGAAAGTTGTTGCTGCCTAAGTCAGCTATGACTCAGTCAAATTATTTTTTAAATAGACTGCAGCATCGCGAACTTGGCCATTCAGCAAGCTGTACACGTGTTAAAAGGATGGTTTGGAATATGCTCAGTTGAACCTGCTATAAAGACCATCTGTATTAACCCTTCTTAAATTAGTTTAACGGAAAGCCAATGTTGCCTAAGGCACAACGGCTTCGCGTCAAATTAATTTCAAAATATTCAACAAAATAAGTTTTATATCATAAAGAATATACTTTTTCCGGGATTTATGGGTGAAAGGGTTAAGAGACCACCTTCCTTAAAGACTATTTTCTTCATTTGCTAAATGCAATTAAGCAATGTATTTGTAACTTTATTAGCCCTTTAATGGTCAAACCAGCGAAAACCTGCCTCTGCAGTGGCCTTGAGGAATGTCGATTTGCAGGCCAGCATGACTATTTTTGAAAATTTACCACTGGAATGACTGGCTCGATAATCGAGCCAGTCATTCCAGTGATACATTTTCAAAATGCTCCATATCTTGGCCTGCAAATAGACATAACTTGAAAGTTTTGTTTTACTGAAAAATCATGACCATTAAAGGGTTAAGAAACCAGTTACCATAAGAGGCTGTCTTCTGATTCTCACTTGAATGGTGGCTTAATACAAGTTTGACTGCATGTCATCAATTTCTGTTGTTAGTACTGATGCCTTCTATTTTTGCTTAAATATTGTTCAAAAGAACCTTTGCAAAATCAACCATTTGACTGAAAGTCATTGGAAGTGGCACTGATTGATGTAAAACTCCATAAAGATTAGTTGAGTTGTAAATGTTCCAGGTGAGCGACACAGGCCCCTTGGGCCTCTTGTTATTCCATGTAATATGGCCGTTATTTCAAGTTATTCCATATAAAATGCATGTTATTCGTTGTTATTCCATATAATATGCCTGTTATACTGTGTTATTACATATGGCCGTTATTCCGAGTTATTCTATATAATATGGCTGTTATTCTACGTTATCCCATATAATATGGCTGTTAATCCGTGTTATTCCATTTAATATGGCCGTTATTCCGTGTTATTCCATATAATATGACTGGTATTCTACGTTATTCCATATAATATGGCCGTTATTCTGAGTTATTCCATATAATATGGTTGTTATTCCATGTTATTCCATTTAATATGACAGGTATTCTGTGTTAGTTAATATAATATGGCCGGTATTCCATGCTATTCCATTTAATATCGCCGTTATTTGTTGTTATGCCATATAATATGGCCGTTATTCCGAGTTATTTCATATCATATGGCTGTTATTCCAAGGCTTTCCATATAAAACGGATGTTATTCTGTGTTATTCGTTATTCTTTATTCGTTATTCGTTATTATTTATTCGTTATTCCTTTTTGTGGAACCCATATTTGAACAAGTCACTCGTTATCTAACGTCACAAACAAAATGACATATGTCGTCACGAAAAGAGTAAATGTCCGTCAGGAATGTGTGAGAATTGCATGTCTTTGGTGAATTAACAATTTAATAAACATTCTGTTGAGAATTTCGATATTAATTCGACTGTGAACGGTAGTTTCCTTTGTGGGCAACAGTTTCCAAGTAAAATTATCTAACAATTTACTTGTATAGTCATCTTGAAATTTCAATTCTGGGTTTTCAAGTTTCAAAGTTTCAAATCTATTACAACTCGCGTACACAGTTGATGGAGCTTAGCTACGAATATCAAGCGTTGGACAACAGATTAAAGTCTTCACATGTATTCCATAGCATCGTCTGAAGCATAACGTCTGCTTTTGCCTTCCCACTCATTGATGAAAAAAATCAAATATGTTATCGCATGCCTTCTATGGCAAGAAACATGAACAAAAATCTCATAATGGCCACAAAGGTGTTATAATTTTGCAAACAACGCAATACAAAATTAATAACTGGTTGACTTCTGAGTTTTTGCTGCAGACAACATATTCCAAGGGTTATACCTATGGACATGCTAAATATTTTGAAAACAATTTGTCTGACAGTTGTTTGTGGCTTAGCCACCAACAACCTTCAGTCAAAGTGTTTTCAAAATATTCAGCAAGTCAGGAGTTTTTGCTCATTGAAATTATTGTCTGGTGGCTTGTAGCAGCGAGACAGTTAATAAATAATTGCAGAGTGCGGCAATGTTTTGATGTGAATTCCAATCCGCTTCACTTCATTCATACATAAGATCAATTTACCCCCAATCAAACAAGTACGTATATTGTGAAATATCTTGAAAATGACTTTAGAAATATATCACTGCATTAGACAACCTCAAGCAGAAAAACGTGTACCTATGGTTGTATCTACGTTTAGAATAGAGCTGGGCGATGTAAGAAATTATTTTTGGGGATACGAGATGATACGTGTGTAGGAAAATAGTTCCTTCACCCGACACCCGACAACCATACATAGCTACAATTCTCTGTCCAGGAGGGGAGCTGCCATCTCTAACATGCTTAGTTATACGTATTGAACATAATTCCATTTTAATATATATATATATATTTTCAGATATTATGGATCGTAGCTGAGCGAGATGAGACTTTGTAGACGATGCCGGACCTTTGTCCTGTGGTGTGGTGTGCCAGGCATCATTCTCGTATACATTATCCTCATGCATAATACACTTATCAGAATAAATGATTTGCTTGACACACCGGGCAGTGATGGCAGCTACTTATTCCCAAACAGACGGCACATCCATACACATCAATTATACAATACAGTAACACTAAGCGAAACAAATCCGCTCTTAAGAACACTCAAGCATGATACGGTAATATCAACGACAACACACCACCACCACCTCGTTCCTAGCAAAACCGTTATATTTAGAAACGGTAGCATCTGTCCATCATTAATCTTTCCGCAGAACATAGCAGATAAACAGACATTTCAACCTGTGCTGAACAATTCCAGAAATGCTGTGTTCTCAGCATTCAGGAGTACAGACATTGACGGAATTAGCATTCAGGTACGGGTGCTTGGTTATTCCGAGAGAACATTTATTACGTTTTGTCAAATATGGTCTACTGATGGCACTTTAACAGTGGTAAGGGCACGCAACCATCTGGTTGATGAAACACATGGCAGAAGGTAGGCTATGCTATTATGTTAAACTATCTGTAAACAGCGCATGTATTGCATGTTTTAGAAAACGTATGTAACTGTGTATATACACCAGGCCCCGAACCAAGACCACTCTTTGAGATAGAAAAATGATCCCTTGCATTGACTCACAGCCGATAGATTTCTTTGATCTGTTCGTCGTTCAGGTGACGGCACTGAACACGTACAGTCTTGCAATTGGTATGGAGGAAGATTGAAGACTAGTCGTATTTTAAATGCACTGATCGTTTTCTAGCTTTATACAAAAAGTACTAAGTCTTAAGAGTAATACCACCTTGTAGCTAACGTTACGAGCAATCGTCTGGTGTATCTAATCTTATGAATGTATGATGAAAGGTCACGAAAAGCGAAAAAGAAAGAAAACCTCAAAAAGTGATAGTAGCAATTTAAGTGTAGGTCAAAGTCCGAAGCGTAGACATAAGCCTGCCTATAACAGCACGGCCAGCTCTAACAGCAGGACAATGAAAGGCCAGCGTGGCGGCGAGCTGGAATCGATCCAACAGTCTGTACAGCCAGTGTGCCAACTGGTCAACAGTACGGCGGGACTAGATCTATCTAGAGAGCGACCGGTGAGTGAAGAAATAATTCATGCAAATGTTCTTCTCTACACACCTGTAGCTGATAATCATGCACACAGGCATATCGCGGATATTGAAACAGGGGGTGCAATACGGGACTCTATTAACAACCACACAGACCCCCGTACCAGTAACGCTTACCAGACTTACTGCCACCCACAAACAACGTCAACGCCAGTGCTTGGAGATATCAGTATTCTAACCATTTTCAATAAACTGAATGATATAGATATCAAGATGAGAAAACTGGATAAATTGGACGATGTAGAGTTAAAGCTAGACAAAATGCAGATGGACATGCAAGGCTTACAGCGTGATATAGTAGCGACCCGGAAGGACGTAGCCGCCACAAACGGGAAGGTTGACCATTTAGAGAAATCTGTCCAATTTTTAAGTGACCAATATGATCAAGTGCGAAACGACCAGAAACAACTGAAAGATGAAATACACTCTTCAAAATCTGTCTTAACAGCGGAGACAGAGCGGGTGGGACACCAGATGTGTACTCTGCAGGAATTCCGTAACGAGACTGTTGATATTATCAATTGGCTTAGGAAGGAAAGCGACAATCTTCAAGAAGCTAACTTGGATCTTCGATGCAGGTCCATGAAGGACAATTTAATTTTCTCAGGGCTGCCAGAACGTGATGATGAAAACACTGAATTAGTGGTTAAGACATTCATTAAGGAAACTATGCAGACTAATGACGAGATTACCTTTCAAAATGTCAACAGAATTGGGCCGAGAAATAGGCAAGGACAGACTAAGCCCCGTGCTATTGTTGCGAGCTTCCTGAATTTCCATGACAAGGAATTAATGCGAAACGCAGCCTACAAACATTGTGTGGTACGAACTACGGTGTAAATGACCAATATGCATCAGAAATACGCAAGAGACGTCGACAACTCATGCCAGCATTCAGAGAGGCTAGAACACAGGGACGTAACCCTAAACTGGTAGTCGATAAACTGTTTGTAGTGGGCAAAGAATATTTGCAGAGAACTTACAGCACACTACCCAACGCAGAACAACCAACAAAACGGACACCAAAGCGCGCGGCAACAACAATATCCGCTAGAGAACGCTTCTACACCACATATGCAGCTAGCCCCCGTGCCAGTCGCCGACCGACAACTGGACCTGTGACTCAGCCAACGGCAGTTAATAATATGAACCAGTTGTTCCAATAACCAACGTCCGCACATATTACGATGTGTGCCCAACAACAACAACAACAACAACAACAACAACAAGAGCAGTAGCAACAACAACAACAACAACAAGAGCAACAACGACAAGAGCAGCAACAACAACGGCAGCAGCAGCAGCAGTAGCAGCAGCAGCAGCAGCAGCAACAACAACAACAACAACAACAACACCATTGGAAGCGACAGAAATGGCGAGAACGACAGCAGGGATAGCAATAACAACGGCGGCAACATCGGCAACATCGGCAACAACAACAACAACAACATTGGCAGCGGCGGGGGCGGCGGCGGCGACAGCAACAATAACAATAACACTGACAGCGGCGGCGTTAACAGCAACATTGGCAGCGGCGGCGGCGACAGCAGCAACAACAACAATGCTAATAATGATAATGATGATGATATGCGCATAAATGCCTACAGTAGCAACAACATTATCTTTGACGACGACGCCGATAACGACGACGACCAGGAAAAGAGCTGTACTAACGGTAGCAATAATGATGAAAACTACAATGTAAAATATGAAGACGATGGTGATAATGGCAATGCTAAAACTAATGATGTGACTGAAAGCGAATTTATAAAGTTTATGACTGTATATAAGACACGTTACGACTATATTAACTACGATGCTGTCGATGATAAACATGTGAAATATAAGTGTATAAATGTAAATAAGCGCGATGACAGAAAATAACGACGACGAGGACGACAACAACAACAACAACAACAACAACAACAACAACAACAACAACAACAATAACAACGACTATGACACTACCACCACCAACACCAGCAACAACGACTACGACGACAATGACACCACTACCACCGCCACCACCGCCACCACCACCACCACCGCCACCACTACCACTGACAACAACAACAACAACAACAACAACAACATTAACAACAACAACAACAACATGCCTGGAACTAGCCTAAATACAGATAATGATCTTTACACTGACGAGCAAATTACGCTTTTTGGAATTAGAATAGGGCTTTTAGATGTATGTGGTTTTAAATCAAAATTGAAATATCCAGAAATGGACGAGTACCTCCAGAACCACCACATAATTGGAATAGTAGAAACAAAGCTAGATGAATACGATAGCATAGATATACCAAATTATTCTGTATTCCGAAAAGATAGATTAAATGCATGTAAAAAATCTGGAGGCATGGATTATAAACAACAGCCGCTCAAGCTCTGTGCATAAACTTGAGACTGAATATGCCCTATGGATAAGTATATTCCACCGGAGTCATCGGACTACTTGACCATTGATGCATGCGACGAACTAGAAAATGAACTTACCGACATGATAGCCAGAACTGATTATATATATCTGATTTTCATCGCGCACTAAAAGTAACCTTAAACTATGAAGCAAATATAACGATATCACATACTAATCCATGCGAAACAGAAAACAATTCTAAGCCACTGGGTATTAAGTGGAAAGAAGAAAAACGTGATGGATTTGTTAGACGTGTGCAAGAACATCCGAAAGTAGTCGCGTTAAATGCGCAAATCACGCATGGCACCCTAAAAACCACACCACTTGAGGCAATGGACCTTTCCATCTTTAGCTATGCCCCGCCCATCACTAGCTAAGCTCCACCCACACGTCGCCGTGTTGGGATTGATCGATCCCCAAATGCTCTAGCTATCAGTTTCCTGAAAACTATACAAGGAAGCTGTTGAATATTTTGTAGCTAATTTGACTGGGTGCTGTTGCTGCCTATGGCAGCAACAGCGCCCAGTCAAATTAGTTTCAAAATATTCAACAGCATATTTATTAAATAGTAAAAGCAAACAATTTGTACAACAACGCATAGACCGTCTTCAAATATGCGTTCGTAACGTACTTATCGACGTCATTCATGACGTCATTCATTATGATGTCATTTTACACATCACGCAGTTCATTATGACGTCATATGATGGGTGGATACCCTGGAAAGGTGTGTTCAGAATGTCGATCCGACCTAAACAAGTAAAATCCAAACCCAGCAAGCCAAGGTATAACATAGAATGTCGACGTGCACGAATAAAATACACATAGGCTAGGAAAGATAACAATTTTATCAAAAGCCCAGAAAGTAGGCAAGCTATGGTTAACGCTAGTAAAGCATATAAACGAACTATGACGAGAGAAATAAACAAACACAAAATTAGGAATCGAACAAAAATTCGAGAAGTGAGTAGTAAAGACCATAAAGCATACTGGGCATTGATTAGCCAAAAAACCAATAATACATGCCCAGTAGAGCTAGCATCTATGTATGAATACTTTAAAGACATACACGAAAATGTGAATGATAACCTAAACGACGATACAATTGACCCTACAAACGTAAGCAACGAGAACACAAACCTAAATGCCCCAATTAGTCATGAAGAAATAAACAAAGCTATTAAAGGCCTCAAAACAAATAAAATACCGGGCGTGGATAATATTCTAAATGAATATCTGAAAGCATCCAAGGACATAATGATTAATATTTATGCATAATTTTTCAATAAAGTTTTAGACAGTGGAGATATTCCGGATACATGGACTGAAGGGATCACAGTTTTAATATACAAGAAAAAGGGGGACCCAAAAGAACAAAAAAACTACAGACCCATTACCCTATTAAGCTGTTTAGGCAAACTTTTTATATGCACAATATCTAATCGCATAGCACGATTTATGGATGCTAGTGAACTGCTTTCAGAAAACCAGGCCGGATTCCGCCAAAACCACTCGACTATGGATCACATATTTACATTATCATCCTTAATTGAAATATTCAAAAAGAAAAAGAAAAACTTTTGTGCATTCATCGATTTCGAGAAAGCATTCGATAAAGTCTGGCGAGCAGGATTATGGAGAAAATTACTGCAACATAATATAGATGGTAAGGTATTTCGGGTAATATACAACATGTATCAAAATATGAAGTCAAAGGTTAAGGTAAATGGAGATCTATCCGAAATGTTTATGTGCAAATGTGGTGTTAGACAAGGGGAAAATCTGTCATCCATCCTCTTTTCTATATATTTGAACGATCTAGAAGAGTACCTTACAAACAATAACTGCAAACCTATTATATTGCAAAGTCAACAAAATGACATTGTAATATTATTTTAACTACTATTCTTACTATACGCGGATGACACAATCCTTATTGGCGAACACAAAGATGAATTCCAAATGCTTCTAGACAACTTTGGTACATATGCTGATAGGTGGCAACTAAAGGTAAATATCGACAAAACCCAAGTTGTCGTGTTTGGGAGTACCAAGCGATATTGTAATAAGTTGCGATTTAATATTAGTGGAAATGAAATTGAAATCTACGATGAATACAAGTATCTTGGAATCATAATGTCTAGCAACGGCAAATTCACAAAAGCACGTGTGAACATGCACGCAGAGCGCTATTTCCTCTACTTAAAAATGTGCGTAGGCTTGATCTACCAATCGACTGTCAGTTAAAGTTGTTCCACCAGCTAATAGACCCAATTCTGCTCTACGGCTGCGAATCTAGCGGGATAGATAAATGTGAACAGCGCGAAAAAGTAAAAACTAATTTTATTAGGCAGATACTTAGAGTAAAACACAATACACCAAAATATATGCTGCTTGGAGAAACTGGTGAAATGCCCCTTTTGATACAAGCTAAGCACCGTGTGATAAATTTCTGGCAAAAAATCACCTGCGGAAAACAAACAAAACTATCAGCGAAGATTTATAAGTATATGTATGCAGCCCATCTACAGATCGGGACAGAGTACAGGTGGTTAACCCAAATTAAAGACATCCTGGATGAAACTGGATACAGCTACGTATGGACATAGCGAAACACGCAACATATAAACAACACATTGAAAAATATAAATCAGAGAATAAAAGATCAATATATACAAGGATGGGCAGGTGAAATGTCAAACTCATGGAAGAGTAAAACGTATCATGCTTTTAAAATAAAATACGAAAATGAACCTTACCTACTTAGCTTACCAGATCATAACAGAATCACACTTACACGCTTTCGAATGGCAAATCACTATTTACCAATTGAAACAGGACGCTGGGAAGGAATAGCACGAGATGAACGAAAATGTAACAACAACAACAAAAACAACAACAACAACGACGACGACGACGACGACAACGACAACGACAACAACAACAATATCAACAACAACAATATCAACAACAACAACGACAATGACGACAACGAAGACGATGACAAATATTAAGACAATGACAACGACAATTGTATGATATAATGATGTATATAACGCTTCCTCCACGTTCACATAATTATTTTTATACATATTCCCCATATATCATTGTACAGATGATCTGGGTGTAATAAAATCGTATCGTATCGTATCGTATCGCAATGGACAGAGTACATTTCACATCAACCAGTTAAGATATTCCACACCAGCGCTTTGAAGTTGTATAGAGAAATGGAAATTTGCACGCTAAAAGAAATAATCTTTTTGGCAAATATAACACTAGAAGGCTCGATTGAGCCAGCGTTTCCATAGTGGAATTAAAAAAAAAAGATTTCTATTGGTCTACAAATGTACATTGGCCATGTAAAGTTTTGTATTTTCTTGACCAATCTTGACCATTACACGGATAAACTTTGCAGGCTTTTGTATTGAAACTTACTATGCGCGCAACACGAACAGATTAAACATATTTTACCGACCTCCTATCAGAAACTTGGAGATCAAAATATTGTTCTCCTGAAATTCCTTTCAGGCGATAAGGGGAGATCAGTTTCTTTATCGCCAGACTATTTCAATGCTGGTACTTCAGCGTGTGCTTTCACAATGCTTTGGTGTTGATGATGCATGTAAGAACATTGCAACAACCCACCCCCGCCCCCACCGGACCCCCACCCACCCACCCACTCCACCCACCCCACCCTGTGATATCTTTAATTCCACGAAATTAAAATTAGATCTCACACCAAAAGAACTACATTAAATACGTACATATAGCCTCCGAAAACAGGGAATTCTGCAACCCGCAGAAGTACACCAGCATACCAGTGTGCTATATTAAGAACCGAGACTGCCACAAACATGCCAATGCAGCAGGAATGTACGATTCCAAGAGATACCTTTACTGAGTAGAATTCTTGAATCCATTTTCTCAGTCAATCATATGACGTCATAATCATCTACGCGACGTGTAGGCTGACGTCATAATCATGAAATAGTCCGTCTATAACGCTTAATAGTCCGACACGTTGTATGAATTGTATGTCTTTACCATTTAATAAAGATTCTGTTGAATATTTTGAAACTAATCTGACTGGTCGCTGTTGGTGCCTTAGGCAGCAACACCACCCAGTCAAATTAGTTTTAAAATATTAAACAAGGTTCCCTGTATAGTTTTCTGGAAATTTATAATCAAGAATTCAGGGATCGATCGATCCCAATACGACAGAGGTGTGGGAGGAGCTTAACTAGGGATGGGCGGGGCATAGCTAAAATTGGAAAGGTGTATTGTGTAATTAATCTCCGCGCAAACACAGATTATTGTAATTGCTCAGGATCTTTTTTATCTTTTTTTACTCTCGGTTCAAATGTGTGGACCGTATCTCGGTCCAATAAACCGCAAACTCTTTCAGCTTCTAGGACACATTGAGGAATCATTTGCTATTACTTTTACTTTGGATCTGCTAAAATGTGTTTGAGATACTTACCTTTCCGTTGGCAAAAATGTCCCATAAGAAATGCATGTGGAATTTCAGTATTGATCTTTAAATTGTACAAAAAACCCTTAGAGTTTTGATCGGATCACTACCAGACTTAGGATGTTGATTTTTGGTTCAAAGGTAAAAAAGGGCAAGGACACCCGTTAATGGTCAAAGTTACCAGTTTTAGTTTTTGCCAGAAATGACTCCCCCCCCCCATTTCCCAGAAAGGGTGAACTTGAAAACAAACATGTTCACCGAAAAAAATTTTGGCACGATCTACGTGAAATTTGCTCAATTACTTGACTTGATTCGGTATCTGTTTAAGGTGGAAGTATCCAAAAGTTTTCAAGAAATCTGCGTTTCTGTGCCCAAGGTGGGACACATAGACACGTATGGGATTTTCCAATATGCATATTTAAACAATGTATTATCTTACATATTTAATCAGATCACGGAACATATTAGACTAAGATGTCCCGAGGAGTTTCCACCCTTTTTGTGAATAACGGTTAAAGTTACCAGTTTTCCTTTTTGGTAGAAATGAGCTCTTCTTGATCACATGAGATCAATTGACATTTCATCTTCTTGACATGATGTACACGATTTTGTTAGACCACTATTAGAAAACACGAGCTCGGTTTGTGATAATCCTTCATAACACATTGTTATTAGACTGGAAAGTGTCTAGAACGACGCTCGATGGACAATTGGTGGAGTCACATCCAGTGACAGTAAAGACGACTTCTATACTGAAACCCTTATGGAAACACCTTCGAACAGACGTAGGTTGCATAGACGTGTAATGGGATACAACGTAACATGTGCGACGCTATTTATTTCATCTTCCACTTTGCTAAAGGACCAATCCGTATTATATCCATCAAAACCACTTGCCCGCCACATAGATTTTGAACTGATCTACATCGCGGATTTTTCATTCCTGCAACGGTGCGTGACTGGAATACTCTCCCTGATCGGTTACAATGTACGCAACCCTACATGAACTAAATTAAAAAAAACAACCAATGTCGTATCAACTAGCCCCATCTAGGTGGTATTATGTGGGCCAAAGATATTTTACGTTAGGGTACAAAACAACTGTAGTAACTAAATAGACACCTTTACGACAATTCCCTCCAATGCCCTACGTTCAAGGAATTACTCTATGGCAATTACAATTTAAATGGGGAAATGAATATTCAAGTATCCTCTCTTGTGTGCGATTACATCATCGATACTGAGCGTTTTAAATCATGTCCAGACCTTGAATACTGTAGCCTTAGCCCATAACACACGTTGCCTAATGATAACCTCGTACGAATACGCATTGGTGAAGACCAGGGGCCCGAATGCATAAAACGTCCTTAACTTAAGTGAATTCTTTTTCTTAAACGGTTAAGAAAATCCTTAGCTAAAGGTGAATTTTAAGTACGTTGCATAAGCACTCTTAAGACTTTTCTTAGCTAAGGATTTTCCTAACTTTTAGAAAACCTCTTATCCTTAGTCTACTGTATGGCAAAAACTATTCACCAATGAAAACCATTGTTATGTAGCTCGCCGGGTAGTGTTGGGCCGTTCCGGTGTATCATGTAGACTCACTGCGCCGCAAGTGCACGACGAGTGATGACGCTGGTTAGCATCCGGTCTCTGGGTGACGGACCTTGTACAAGACTGCCCTGCAGGAAACAAAAACCGGCTCCTAAGGCCGGTAGAACTCAATCATTCCGGTGGGGCCGTGTGACCATTGTCGTAAACAGTAAACACAACTGTCTCATCCCACGAGTTTGTGTCACCAATATGCCTGTCCATAGCAATTTCGTGATTACAAGATTTGATTTGGTGACCAAAAAAATATAAGTCTATACAATGAGTTTACCTAAACAATAAAAAATATGCTAGATAAAACTACAATAAGAGCATACGAAAATACGAGACATAGAGACAGCGAGATGAACTTCTAAACATGGGGCTCCCGGAGGTACCACACAGACCCGTAGGTCCGCAGAGGTATCACCGCAAGGGAGGCTCCCGTACACGAGACGTAACTATTTAACTTAATATAAGTTATTATACCTCTAAGCTGAAAGGAAGAAGGTTATATTAGACGAAAAGTGATGTGCCTCACGCGGGCACTACTCCTAGTGCTAGTTTGGATGAGGAGTATTATCCTGGCGTGGACCGTCGTCGCTGAATCCTTACGAGAGGCAAGTGCCTCGCGCGGGCCTCTGTCTCGGGAAGGTGTCGCCACTGCTTAAAGTGGGAGAAGAATAGTAGGCAAAAATGGGCCCACTAATATTTCAATAAAAAATGCTTTAGAGAAAAAAGACCATACCTAGTGAGATTATGACTATAGGGGTGCGTACTGTTTTACGTGAAGATGGGACGGGGGATTCCCCGATGGATTCCCTCATTACCGTCTTATGTGATTCTTGGTATGCTGAATTAGTAGTTGCCGCTTTATTTATGCGGGCCTTCTGCTTTGCTTGATTCCTGTTAGTTGTTTTCAGAACAAGAATCATTTTAGGCCGCAACTGGCTGATATCTACCTTACTATTAGACACGGCTGTCACGGAGAACAGATGCCCTAAGACATCAATACTAAAGACAGCGCTCGTACATGTTACGTAGCAAGCTCTCCGAACTGGATAGGAATCCGGACATCCCGCCCCGTAACCACATAAAACATTACAAGACATGGGTTACATTTCATGAGAGCATTATTAGACCATTGTTCTATCGTTATGGTGGGGGTAAGAGAGACGAATACCCACCGTAAATGTCCTTCCCGTAAGGGCGTGGCAGATCTAAATATCATGCCCAGACATTTTAATAGAATTCGGTGGGGGGGGGGGTACGGATCTCGCCCGTCACCGGGTCCTATGGAACTAACCATTTTACCTCTCGTTAGGTTTATATACAAGTTGCCCAGTTTTGCACTGCGGTACGGGAGGATTGCTCAGTAAATAAAATAGTAATTAATACATATGTTTTCGCAGTGCTTTCCTACATTGGCCTAAAGTGCTATCTACTAAGTATCCGGAGATACACGGGAATGTGTGTGAAACCGCACCCTGGCCATCACCGCTCGGAAACCCCAAATAGTTTCCCAGAGTCGGATCAGCCCCTGGTGCGGATAGAGATATCCAAACAATTAAGAAGCCACAAGGCTGAGTGGAGCACGAAGAGAGACAAAATCTTACTTATGAGTCTTACCGGAGTGCGTGGCTAGATTATCGCACTACCGGGAGAGAAGAAGAATATATTACACAGTATGTAATGAAGACACTGTCTCTAATCGTTTTGAACCTATCCTATCGAGCTGAATAGAAAAGGTTAGTCGGTAGCATGCAGGGCCATAGCGCGGACAGCGACCTCAGTGAAAAGGTGTTGGTGGCGGGAGAAAGTGCTGCATATATAAATGTTGCTGTATAGTGTTTCTTATGTGCACTGCAGTCCTATATTTTCTATAACTAAGCAAAACATGTGAACGGATGGCCACTGGCCATATACATACATAAGCTACCCAGAACAAACAATACGATGTCAAACTATTAAGATATATATATTAATACAGGTTAACAAACCTACTATAGTGCGGTTAGCAACACATTGAGGAAAATGATAATAATTATTAACAAATACAGAAATTATAACTATCGGTCCTAAGACCATTACAGTTCCTTTTAGTCATCGGGACCGTTTTTACGGATACGATATAATTAACAAAACCTATATAGAGAAATAATTAAACGGTGAAGTATAGTTACTTGAATACTTGGTAGTCATTCCCAAGTTAGGCTACCATGTTACTGAAATTGATGCGTCAATCCGTAGTCGACGTGTACAGTAATATCTGTCCATCGTGGCTAGTACAGCTCCAACCTGTTCGGCCCCTGGCCGAGGATGCTCTCGATCACTGGATGGTTTCTTTTTATACTACTCGTGACGTCACAGACGCAGGCTATATCCAATCATCGTTCGAGCAACAGCCAATCAGCGGGCAGCTAATAATAGCGTAGTCGACCGTTCTAGAACACTCTAGAAGTTTTTGCGTCCACTTGATTATGATGTCACAGCAATAGTTTGAAGATAATCAAGAAGAGTTTTCCCTGGATAACGCAGCCATTTCTCAACCGATTTTGAAATGGTTTACAGATTTCGAAAGCCCGTTGAATTCTGGTCTTGATTAATACCAGATTTAACGGAAACAGGTAATCAATAAGGATTACAGGGTACCATCTCGGTACACTAAAAGCGCCATCCTATCTAGGTCGTAACTACGTGCTCCATATAAACAGCGTCCTGGCGCGCGCATGCGCATCGTGCGCTTTAACGAACTTAGTCGCTTTTCGACACGCTCTCTCTCTCTCTCTCTCTCCCATAGGCCTATATATGCTTATAGCTCTACCCAGAGGGGCGTGTTCAGGAAACGAATCCAGGACGGGCGGCACGTACCCAGCTTAGCTGGTACGGCTGGTATCCGACCGGTCGATCCTAACTACAGTTACAACTTCCAAGTCTAAAATTACATTTGAAATCTCCGGCAATACCTTTTCAGCATTATTGGTAATGTTGATTTCATTGCAGGTATTGGAGTAGAGGGGGACTTGCATGGTTTCTGTAGGTGTGAGGCTTTATTTCATCTGCAAGAAGATCAGTGATGAAAAGAATGCCACCTCTGTCAAAACGAAATCTCCGATAACTTTCTTGAGCATTGTAGATATCCATCAGATTTTCACGGTCGCGAAATATTCTAGTCCTCCATACAACGTGTTGTAGTTCCTCTACCTTAAGCATATCAGCTAGGATGAGAGCCATTTTCTCTTACAGTATTGCGTCGACAACTTGTGCAACTTTACTTCACTGCTGAAGGTTACTGATTTTAGGGTAAAATGTTCACTTATAAAAATGGAATAGGTATCTTAAAATTAAGGAACTTTATAAGAAAATACTTATATTATGAATCTTTAGGGGGGTCGCATGCATAAAACATCCTAAGTGTAAAAAAATCCCTTTTTTTCGATCGCGGGTATCACACTTGATTCTCAAGATGAAATCTGTGGTTTTCTGCAGTTCTTCCACAGGCCCATACAGCTTTTCAAGAAAAGAGGTTGACAAAGGCCAGATCTCTTCTCTCAGCAGCTGATACGTACTGCAACATTGAAGTATGTGCTCTGTGGTCTGTTCTGCTTCTCCACAAGGACAAGCAGGCGATGTCGTAACGTGGAACCGCCTGTACATGGTTTAGTCTGTTGTGTCCAGTTCTGAGACGAAAAATGGTCACTTGCTCTGGCCTCTAGAGATGATGGTAGGCCTCTTCTGATTGAGGTATTCTATAGAGTGACTTGATGATAGTCTTCATCTCTGTATGGGTAACCATGTTTTCTGTCTGATTCTCTTCTGCACACACCTTTGCCATCTTGTCTGCTTCCTCATTTCCTTGAAAGCATTTGATGGTTTGTAGTGCTTCTTCAAGTTGTGGCTGCTTACCTTGGTGATAGCCTCAAGGACGGAGCGGGTATCAGATAAAAAGACACTCTGTGCAATATGGTCTGCTGTTCTGCTGATGGTATTAGCTGCATGAACCAGTGCTTCGTCTTCAGCTCTGTAGTTTGTGCAGTGTTTGCCTGTCGGTATTGCAGCTGACTCATGTTGTCCGTTTGGATACTGTATGTGCAGTCCGGCACCTCCGCTCCTAATTGCATCTTTGGCTGATCTATCTGTGTAGATCCTTATCCATGTCTCCTGAGGGTACATTTCTTCCAGCATGTCTAGGGTCAGGGCCTTCATGCTCACATCACTGTGTTCATCTTTGGTTGTGAGATGAGGTACTGTAGTGCGAATAGCTATGCTCTCTGGTTTGTTTTCCCAGGGTGGAGGATCAAGGGTGTAGTTTGGGTCTTCTATTTGTGCTGGCAACATTTCTTGGTGTTTCCTTTGAAGTGCTTTTGTGTCTTTCACAAAACTTGATCTTTTAAGTCTTCCTGATGACAGCTGTGCTTGCCTGATCTTCATCGGGTGGTTGTTGAACGATTTGAATTTTGCAGCTTGGATCAGTGCTTTGCATTCCCTTCCGTTTCTAAGTGGGGGGGGGGGATGCCTGCTGTCTGCTCCATTTTTTCTATTGGTGTTGATCTCATTCCACCAGTGATGATGCGCAGTGCCTGGTTTTGTACTCTGTCGAGGTTCTGTTGATGAGATTTAGCTGCTGTCATCCATGAGCCGGATCCATACTCAAGGTGTGGTCGCACGGCACCTAGGTAGATGGTCTTGAGGATCCTTTCATTGGCACCCCACTTTGTTCCTGCCAGCTTTCTCATGATGTTTAGCTTTCTTCTGGCCTTTGCCTCTGCGTTCTAGATGTGCTCCCTCCATGTTAATCTTCTGTCATATATGACTCCCAGGTATGTCTGCTGGTCCTCGTACTCGAGTGGAGTACCACCCAGTGTCAGATTGCCAACATTGGTTTTGGTGGACAGTGAAAATAGCATGGCTGATGATTTTTCTTTGTTGATGGTAATACATTCTGTCCCTATTGTCCATCCACAAGCACCCTAGCTCTGCGATTGTGTAGGTATGACTTGGTCCATCGGAACATGTTGCCACCAATGCCTGTGCGCCGGAGCTTCACGATGAGGCCATCCTTCCACACCTTGTCAAATGCCTTCTGCAGATCGATAAAGGCAGCTAGCAAGAAAATCCTTATATTATGAATCTTTAGGGGGGCCGCATGCATAAAACATCTTAAGTGTAAAAAATCCCTTAATTTCTAAGAATTTACTTAAAATTTACCTAGGAGTACAATCCTTACTTTAAGTGTTATGCATACAGATTTATAAGATGATAATTTTCTTATAAAGTTCCTTAGTTTATATTACAAAAAATATCCAGTTAATAAATCCCAAAAGCAGATTGCAAAAGTTACAGCAGGTTTTTGCTAAAATAGCAAACCAGCGTTTGGGCTTAAAATCATGGCACTTTAAAACAGTTTGCTGAAAGGCCAATCATGTTAAACAAGCACAATCATTTGAAATTTCCTTCAGACTAAATACAAGGCCTTTTACAAACACAGAAATATGGTGCGTAATATATTGAAAATTTGGAATTAGTTATCAGATGTCTAACAGTGAGAAGGAATCCAGCTATGCCCCGCCTATCTCTAGCTCATCTCCACCCACGCTGTGCCAGTGTTGGGATTGATCGATCGCTGCACTGTCTGAATATAAATTTCTAAGAAAACAGTACAGGTAAGCAGTTGAATATTTTGAAACTGATTTGACTGGATATGCACCAATATCACCCAGTCAAATTAGTTTCAAAATATTCAACAGCATGTTTATTAAATAGTACAGACATACAATTCGTACAACCTAGCGGACTATTAAGCGCTTAAGACGAACTGAATCGAGTCATTCATGAGGTAATTTATTATTACGTCAGCCTAGACGTCACGTAGGTGGTTATTACGTCACATAATTAATGGATAGATTGGAGTCCTCCGTTGCTGTATGATTTCCTGCAGCGTGTGCTTTGCCTTCTGGGATGTCAACCAGGAAACTGATTAACCATTTAACCAAGGATATTTTGCTGTTATTTTGAAACTTGTTCAGATGGAAGCTGTTGCTGCCTATTGCAACATTGAACAAGGATCTCCAGTCAAATTAGTTTCAAAATAGTCAGCAGACTGGAGAGTTCAGAGGTGTCTTGAGTTTAGATTAAAGTGTTAATGTGCTTTGTGTATTTCTTGTTATTCAGATTTTTTCCTGTCTGGTATATATGTCAAATACCCAGAGAGCTTTCAATTCATGCTGTTTCCATGGTAACAAAGGACTGTGACGAGCCACTAAATATTTTACCTGTGATGAACGCCGAGCGGCCACAAAATGGCGTATATCTGAAGAACTTTACAGTCTGTGTCAGTCCGTTTAGTAAATCTTATAGAAAAAGTTATGAATTGATTGAGAAAATTGAACTTGACAGCATGTTTGGAGCGGATTACCTTGTCTTTTACAATTACAGTGTAGGAAAATATACCAACCATATCTTAGATTACTATGCTGCTAAAGGAAGAGTGGGGGTTGTCCAATGGCAAATACCATTAGATGTCAATACCTGGCCAGCTCCACCAGAAATACATTATTATGGACAATTAGTATCTTTGAATGACTGTTTATACAGAAATGCTCGCACAAGTCGTTATATTGTAGTCACAGATTTAGATGAAATCATTGTCCCAATGCAACACAGGAATTGGTCCGAGATGCTGGACAGCATAATAAGCACTACAAACAGCAATGTTTTTGTTTTTCGATGTATCTTCTTTAGAAAAGAATGGCCAGACTATCCAGAAGAATTCCCAGAGAAAGGGCTAGCAAAGAAATACAAAATCATGTCACTATTGAAAATGGGATCGGAACAAGTTAAAGGATTACATGAACGTCCAAAAACAATCTTGGACCCGAGTTTCGTTGACACAACCGGTGTGCATGAAGTTCGTGCATCCAAACGCGGGATTAAAATTTATAGAGTTCCACCAGAAACTGGACTTGAATTTCATTTCAGAGATTGGGAAAATCCTAATGATGCCAACAAACTAACAAATACCCGCATGTTGAAATACGCAGCTGAAATAACGGGGAGAATCAGTCACGTGTGGGATGATTTAAGCAGTAAGATACCACTACCCGCCAACTGTAGCTGCTAACGTTGATGCCGTCAATAGGAAACATAATCACTCGGAACTCACTCCCACTGCATGTATTGATATATGTTCTTTGTGCATAAGTATATTTAATAACGTAGGCCTATCTACCTTTTTCAGATAGCTAAAATGTCTGCTCGCAATTGGCTGAAGATGGTAGTCGATAAATTCACTAATCCTATATGATTCTGAACCACAATCTGAAATAATGGGTCGCCCTGGTGGAGTCATTGGGTCAGTCCACGAGTCAACAGACTTATGGATTTTAGGAAGAAGATAAAATGTACGTGGTTTCGAATCATCTTTTGCAAGGAGATATTTAAATTGCTTTTCAGTTATCGTCTTGTTATTAACCATTTCATTAAATTTGCTGCAGTTATTTTGCCAAAGTGGTTCCTTTAGCTTTGGGTAATGTTTCTGATTACTAAGCTGTCTATGTGCTTCTTTGATATAGTTATTTTTATCCATTATTACAGTAGCTGATCCTTTATCCGCAGGTTTAATAACAATTTCATTATTTTTAGATAACCCTTGTAGGGCATGGCGCTGCTCATAAGATAAATTTTGCTGATCATATGGAAATGTTGTATTTTTAATACGCTCTGAGTACAGTTTTATACTTTCACCGATTGCTGGGTCAACCAGTTTCAAATTTGGTGCACAGCCTGTTTTCTCAATGAATGGTGGAATGTTGCTATTCGAGTTTCGGAAAAAATCTGCCAATTTCACGCGGTGACCAAGTTCAGCAGTTTCAATAAGGCCATTTTCTAAATCTGCATCCAAACCAATTTTGGGTTTCGGAGTTGGTACAAAGGTTAATCAAAAATTAAGCAGCCATTTTTTGGTTTCGCTTAACTGAGAACCAGCTAGGTTGACAATATTATTGCCTAGTCCAGTTTCTGAGTGGCAGCTACCTTGACCCGAATCTAGTTTAAATTAAGGAAACTTAGCCAATTGCTATGGATAGTGTTAGCAGTCCCCTCAGTCCAATGTATATTGTCACGACACACTCTGAAATCTGCGATTGGCAGACGTGGCATGACAGTAACATTGGACCTAAGGGACTCTGCAATTCGATTAATTGCCTCAAGAGTTTCCTTCTGGTGGGGGGTCTAGGTAGCTGAAAAGTTCAATTGGCTGAAATAAATCATAGTTTTAGGGATTTTTTTTCGTATCATGCTGAACATCAATCTCAGTCGAGTCTCAGTGTCTGAGAGTGGGCTGTTCCGGTCATTTATACCTATATTAAGGATCAGCTTTTCAGGATGGACTGACCCTGTGTATCGATTAATGACAGTTCCTATGCCATTAATAGATGCACCAGGGAAGCAGACCACCTGTGTGTCTGGATGCGGGTCCACGTTGATTCTGCTGAGATTTGATGCTCCCACAATCATGATTTTGGGAAGCTGCCAATTGTGTCTATTTACAGACTCGTTCCGGAATTTCCAAAAGGTGTTCTTCCCTAGCTCAGTGGAACGGGTGGGTCTTCTGGGCTTACAAAACGGAGATGGTGTGAAACGAGGTTGTGGGATTTTTGCTACAGGTGGCTTTTCCCGTGATGATTTTCCACCAGCTACACGCTGTGGTAGTGATGGAAAATCATCAGGTGAAAATGGCACCATAGGGGATGATGGGGATTCGGGTAGTGGAATCAAGGATGGGTCTACTGGCGAAATCACACTAACAACGGGTTCAGAGCGTTTTCTACGTGATGATCTTCCACCAGCTATGCGCTGCGTTAGAGGTGCAAGATCATCACGTGGAATCGGTGACATAGGGGGTGGTGGTGATTCAGGGAGAGGGATCAGTCTGTCATTTAGACGTTTAAGGGGTGGTGAAACCTCAGTGGGCGATCTTACTCTCTTCCTAGCCTGGGAGGGTGGAGCCACACATGTCTGTTCGACTGTTGGTTTACGCTTTGGCGTAACATTTTTTTGTGCCAACAGTCGAACGGAAATGTGGGTCAATAGGCCTAATGAAATCATAGAATGCTGCAATAGCGCTTCCACTGAGCTTTCTACCATGGTTGTTCTTGGCCCAGCGGATGGCAATGACCTTAGCGAGGCCGAGGCCAAGGTTGGGGCGGTCTTGGGCGGAGAGGATCTGGGACCTTAAACACCCTAGCTGACAGTTATAATGACCAATCAGCATTCTTACCATTGATTTTGCCCACTCAGAGTTCACCGACCAAATGTCAAAGAGGATATCCTCATTTGGCAAGGCCAACTTACTTAGATCCCTTACGTTCTGGCCTAAGCCATTAGGCAAAGTATCTAACCTGAGGTGGTTACTCAAAATATTAATATGGGGAAAGCACTGGATCACCATATAATACACATTGACTAGGCGGGCTTGGGCAGACGAGTGGTGATGCGATTCACATCCCGCACCATCCCTTCATCTACCTTTGCCGGGTCTGGCCATAGTGTACTTCTCAGTCAGGCAAATCCCAGTCAATCAATCAATCCTAATCAATCTTAATCAATCCTAATCAATCTCAATTAATCTCAATAAGCCTTAATCAATCTTAATCAATCTTAATCAATCTTAATCAATCTTAATCAATCTTAATCAATCCTAATTAATCTCAATCAATCTCAATCAATCTCAATCAATTTCAATCAATCTGTCGCTCACTCAATCTGTCACTCACACACTCAAACAGCAAATCAATCAATCAATCAATCAATCAATCAATCAACCAATCAATCAATCAATCAATCAGAAACACTCACAATCGATAAACCTGTTAATCAAGCAATCATTCAATCAATTAATCAACCAAACCGATAAACAAGCAACCAATTACAATCAATCAGACACCATCAACTAATCACTTAATCAGTAGGATACACTCAGACAGTCCATCACTTAACAATGTTAACAGGCGCACACTTTACAAGTCTTGACAGATGGTCTGTCTTTATATTTCCTAATTCAAGAGGTGTTACTTTACAGAGCTGAAATAGAAGTAATATGGTTAGTAGTAATGATTAATGACATGTTAATATTTAGTGCCTAAGAACAATCTATACAGTAGTAACAACATAAATATTATAACTTACAGCAATACAGGAATGTAGGAATACAGGAATACACAATAATGAAATTTTTTACATCGTCAGAGGGCTGGACGTGTTTCGTGTTGATACACTTCTTCAGCAGCCTATTAGACAAATCTCCCAGTCCAACCGTTTTCTTTAAAGGTACTAAGTTGTTTGCTTTGAGGCACATGCCGCTACTAAGGTGTTATAATTCATTGCAATAATGTATTGTTGACTAATTGAGCTCTGGATAAATGAGTTGGTTTCACTTTGGAAAGGTGTTAAAGATTGAGCTACGTTCAATGTCTTATCGGCGGACTGCTCAATGGTTCAAAGAAAACTAGTAATCTGACTTTGATGTGAACCATGAGATCATTTGAAAGGTGCTTAAGTGACCTTTTCGACGTATAATAAATAATTTGGAACGCAAAGAAAACATTTAAAAGAAATAAGTGATTGATGGCCTTGTTTGAAAATCTTTGATCTGAATGAGTAATTTTGATTTAAAATGTTTTTGCTTTGTAATATAATTACTCAAATGTTAACAGTTTCCATGGGCATTGGTTTCAAAGATGATCATTGCTTTGAGAATAAAGTAATTTTCTGAGAGTAATTTTCGCCCTAAAACCGATAAATGAACAAACAAATCGCATGATTGAATGATACAAGGATAGAAGGAAAGAAGGATGGACATACCTAACCAATCTCCCAACCAATCAACCACCCACCCACCCAAGCAACTAACCAATCACCCAACCAATCACCCAACCAACCACCCAACCACCCAACTATCCAACAAACCACCCAACCAATCAACCAAACAACCAGCCAACCAAACCCCCAACCAACCACCCAACCACACAACCAACCACCCAAACACCAAAACAAGCAACCAACCATCCAATCAACCACCCAATCAACCAACCAACCCACCATGATGGAAGAATGGGGGGGGGGGAGATGGAAGGAAGGGTATGGGGAGGAAAGATGGAAGGAATGAGAGCTTGAAGGAAGGATGGGATGGTGGAAGGAAGGAAAGATGAAAGGGATGAAGGCCGGAAGGAAGGAAGGGATGGAGAGGGAGCAAGGAATGAATGAAGGGATGGAGAGGGAGGAAGGAATGAGGGAGGGAGGAAGGAAGGAGGGAGGAAGGAGGGAGGAAGTAGGGCGAAAGGAGGAAGTAGGGCGGAAGGAGGGGGAAAGGAAAGAGGAAAAGAAAGAGGAAAGGAAGGAGGACAGGAAGGAGGAAAGGAAGGAGGAAAGGAAGCAGGAGAGGAGGGAGCAAAGGAACGAACGAATGGACGAAGGGAGGAAGGACAGAATAACGGATAGAAGTAAGGCAGGATAGAGGGAGGAAGGATGGAATGAATGACAGTTTTCTTGCTCAAACAATCATGCAATTCAAAAAGTGATAATAGGTTCAATTTAACCCTTTATGCAGGGATCAGATTTCTATATACCTTTCATTAGGTGGATCTAATGAAGGACTGATAGATTGCCTGACGATGTGGATGAATGTTATATACAAGTGGCTTTATAAAGTAATAAAATAACGAAACTGGCACTGGCAATTATGTATATGATATTGTCAAACGCACTGGCTCAGAATTTTCAAAATTGAAAAAATTCTTGTTTATTTTATTCCTTGAGATTACCATTTTGTTTTAGAGACGCCATATGGCCTAATTGTCACACAATGATAAATCACTGAGTGATATTTTGAAAACGTATTTCAGTTTGGCTTTTACTAAGATGTCACGTAGATTCGGATTTTTCTTAAATGCAATTACTGGACGCTTGTTGAAAGGTTGTCTGAGATTGTCCTGTAATTTGTAATATTCATCTTTTAGGATTTTGGCAATTTTGTGTGTGTGTGTGTGTGTGTGGGTGGGTGGGTGGGTGGGTGGGTGTGTGTTGTGTGTGGGTAGGTGGGTGTGTGGGTGTGTGTGGGGTGGATGTGAGTGTGTGCGCGTGGGCGGGTTCGTGTGCGTGAGTGTGTCGGAACGTTTGTGCGCATGCCGTGCGTGTGTTTTTATTGATTATACAATCTACTTAATTATATTATTCATCTGCTCTTTCGCACGAACATGCTTAATTATTTATCGAAATGGTAAACTGATTTATTTTATCGCATAACTATGTTTGCATAGATCATAATAGTTCCCTGTTGGTAAATGATTATTTATGAATCATATTTGTAATTAATGTATTTATTGTGTAATATTTCAAAATGTCTACTGCCTGCGTATCCAAAATATAGAAAAAACATATTTACTCATAAAACCACATTATCAAAAATGCGTATATTATTCCACAAAATTAATTCAAATTTATATTATGCAGAATTTCGACTGTTGTCCAGAGCTACACTTTGCTATTGTAGTCGAGCCTGTCTACAGCTGACATCAACCCGAAAGGCCAAAATGTTGGTTCCTCAGGTCGTGTGCTGGAAGCAAACACGTCCAGACGAGCCGCCATCAGTTGCAGAGGTGGTTTTTTATTCACTGACTACTGTCTTTAGAAATCAATTTTGATTGACCACAAGGTGACCGCTGTAGACAGGCCCAACACCGTCCCAAAAACGCTTCTTCTGTAGATACTAGAACATTACAATGTCTTGTTTTATCTTTTTCTGTATTCCGTTCTTCTACTCTTTTTCTTTCTTAATTTTCAACACTTTCTTGTTATTATCTCTGGAGCTCTGCTTTTCACATGCGCTTATGTTTTTTATTCTACCGCACGTGCATATGGCCTTGGAATATATACATAATTGACAATGGATAATGATCTATATCTAATGCGGCTATATGTATGTTTGACTGCCACCCTCCAAAATCCATAGGTCGCCAAAATATATCACCGAACTCATGGAGAATTGTAGGTGTTTCTCACAATTTACATTGCCCTGTTACTATCTTGTCCTCTGTACTACCTGGATAATGTGACTAATATAATAATAATAATAATAATAATAATAATAATAATAATAATAATAATAATTTACATGCTCCTTTCATTAGCAGGCGATGTAGAGTCTAATCCCGGCCCCATATACAGTAGTGATCTCTCTATTGTCCATCTTAATGTTTGCGCTCTCAAAGATAAAATCCATCTTGTCGAAGCAAACTTGTCTAATTCTAACATCATTACAATCACAGAAAGCCACAAAACGTAAACAATGACACTATTACACTTCAAGGCTTCCAAGAGCCATATCGATGGGACCGTGAGCAAGCATGGGGCGGAGTATGCGTCTATATAGCCAATAACATCGCCGCTTCTCGCCGTGTTGAATATGAATCTACTAGTAATGAAATGATCTGGATAGAAATTTATGATCAACCAGAGCTGCTAATGTGTGTAATTTATCGACCACCGCGCCAGTCATTTCAGTCATAAATCTTTAAAAAATAGTATTATCTTGGCCTGCAAATGGGCATTCCTCAAGACGACTGCAGAGGTTGATTTTGGCTGGTGTGGCCATTAAATAGTTAATCATTGATATTGACAAGATGACCTGAGGAGACACAGCAATACCACACATGTAAAACACCTGTTGTAATCTCTGGTCTCTATGGCAAAATGGAGACACGTTCTCTGGATCATATATGGCCCATAGGTCCATAACTTATTTTATCATATAAACAAGCGTTCTAGCCCGTTCCATATTTCTCGATATGAGCACACATGCCATATTCAATGGAGTATTTTCATTGGCTGTTGGGTGCGCAAACCATTTAAATCGACCAATTAAAACATCGATTGATGTGAGCGTGACGCATAGGGATTACTACGTGGTACTGTTTTACTACGATTTGTCATTCATGATACTTGATTATCAACCTGGCCAAAATGGCTTCTGTAGTAATCTTGAGAAACTGCCATTTACACCTAACAGATGGATATTTTTGAAAATTTACCACTGGACTGACTGAGCCTATCATTTCAATGGTAAAGTGCTAAAAACAACGGTCTCTTGGTCTGCAAATGGGCATAGGATATCGCTATGATAATGGATGGATCTGATCTGTCACCCAAGCATATGATGTCATAATTATTTACGTCATATGTAGGATGACGTCTCAATCAAAATATGTGATGAATGATGTAGATATCTTCATCAGGAACATTGAATAGTCCATCAAGTGTACGAGTTTTATGTCTTTACGATTTAATCCCCGGGATTTAATCAATCAATCAATCAATTAATCAATCAATCAATCAATCAATCAACTACATCCAGTGTCACGATGGAGACTGGCTGAGGACATAGCATACACCATACGGTGTGCATCCAAAAGATAGTCTCATACGAATTCGCCAGTGTATCAGTATATCCGACATGTGAAAGCTGGTTCACTAAGCCAAGGTTCTTGTCTTGGTGTGGTGGTCCAGCGGAAAGATGTCTGGATTGCTGATGCTATACATAATTGCAGGATGACGGTTCGATCCCCGACCGGGGAAATGATGATCAACACAGTAAACTAATGAGTACATCCGTAGGCGGGGTTAGCACAGAAATTGAAGTCATCGCGTTGCCAGTGTGTTAAAAATCCAAGCATACCTACCTACCAAGCAAGCAATCAAGCAAGCAAGCAAACAATCTTTATTACCAAATCCAACATGTGGACATGCAGACAATATTCAACATTCTGTTGAATATTTTGATACTAATTTGACTGGGCAGTGTACGAATTGAATGACCTTATTATTTAATCAACATTCTGTTGAAAATTTGAAACTAATTTTCCTGGGCGTTGTATGTTTTACCATTATCAATTTCGTCCTATTAAAGCTTCACAGGCCTCATCATCAAAATGCATAGTGAATGACGTCTCTAGCTCCATCGTGAATATTGAATAGTCCGTCAAGTGTACACATTTTATGTTTTTAGTTTTTAGTCAACATTCTGTTGAATATTTTGAAATTAGTTTGACCAGGCACTGTTATGGCTATAGGCAGCAAGAGCACCAAGTCAAATTAGTTTCAGGATATTCAACACCTTACCTGTATAGTTACTTTGAAATTGGGATTCTGGGAAGTCGTGAATCAAAGTATATAAATTGATTACAACACGCCGAAAGAATGGACAGGACTTAGCTAGAAATGGATCCCACCTTTGAAATTGTCATGAGCAAATTTGATCATTAAGCGGCCAATACCACTTAGTAATGTGTGGTCCACTCAACATGGACCACTTGTAATAAGTGACCACATATTTTAGCAAGAGCATTTAGATAGTTAGCTTTGCCGTGCCAGATGCATGTAGATCCAGTCGTAATGCACATATTCTCTTATGGAAAGAGGGTATAAGTTATCCAACCTGTCACTAAAGTGTTGACGTCATAATCAATTACATCACATGTAAGCTGATTTCACAGTAAAAATACGTAATGAATTCTGTAGCTATGGCTATCGGGAACGTTGAAAAATCCATAAGCTGTGCGAATTGTATGCCTTTACTATTTAATAAACACTCTGTTGAATATTTTGAAACTAATTTAACTGTGCAGCTGCTATAAGCACCGACATCATCTAGTCAAATTGGTTTTAAAATATTCAACAGCTTCCCTCTATGGTTACCTTGGAAATGGGATTTTGGGAAGTCACAGTTGAAAGTATATAAATCACAATGACGACGGCTATGAATATAGGCATGTCATCATCTCTTATTGTATTTTAACTGCCTCATGCATAGCTGGTCAAACCGGCCCCTACAGCGATCTTGAGGAGTGTCTAATTGCATGCCATGAGTGGACAGTTTT
The DNA here is from genome assembly GCA_034401795.1 of Chaetoderma sp. LZ-2023a. Classification (NCBI taxonomy): domain Eukaryota; kingdom Metazoa; phylum Mollusca; class Caudofoveata; order Chaetodermatida; family Chaetodermatidae; genus Chaetoderma; species Chaetoderma sp. LZ-2023a. The sequence continues at coordinate 88,228,221 of CM067366.1, read as the reverse complement.
TTATAACTTACCACTGGACTGACTCTCGAGACAGTCATTCCAGACTCCAGTGGCAAATCTGCAAAAACAGTCTTCTCTTGACCTGCAAATGGACATTCAATATCTAAATATTTTAACATTCTTCACCAAATTTAGACAGTAAAGGTTTACTGTATTAAGACGACAATACCAGGTACTGTGTATGTTTAATTTTTCACTTATATACTATAGCACAAAACACTAGGCTGAACATTCGAGATTTCTATTGTTATGTCTCGGATGGCGTCAGGGCAAAGATTTTAATGTCGTGGACGTATTTTACTAGTCACTATATGTGTGGTAAGTTTTAGCAGCAAAACATGTATAATAATATTGTAGACCGTGAAAAATTAGACAAAATTCGCTAAAAATAATGTACGTGTGATTTTCATTAGTAATTTATTGTCCTTAATCCTTCACTGGGAAAGGATCCATGCATGCAATTATTTAGTACTATATATTTAGACAACTGATGTTCCGAATTTGCCATCAAAATGGCTGTCAATAACATTGTAGCAGGTGGTTAGATACATAAATCAACAGAAAGGGTATGTATGCGCCAAGTTAGTAATACCTCCAATGTGTTCGGCACATGAATTCCACCCATATGGTTAGATATGCTAATGAAGTATTGAGTTAAAAATGTTTACCATGAAGCAATTTAATTCATTGTACACGATTTCATACAGCACATTGGCTGTAGGTTACGCTCGGCCCCAGATTTCACCAACATAAACTTGAGTTTAAAAAGTATAATTTAGCCTAAATTACTTTCAGCTGTAAACAATATGATATTATATCATTGCTACATGTAGCTATATTCATAATTAAAACAAATTCTACAATGAAATAATTCCGTAGTCTGCAATTCCATACTGAAAATTGGCTTAAATTTTGGCAGATCAGTGATTTTCAGTACCATACTGTCTGCAATAAGTTCGGCCCATATTCGGTTCGAAATTCATACATATGGTCAGATCGGTATATGAATACGTTAATGAAGTAGCAAGATTAAAAATGTCTACCATGAAATAATTTCGTAGTACACAATTCCATGGCAAAAATGTGCACACGTTTTGGCAGATCCTTGGTTTTCGGTAACCTACTGTCTGTAATAAGTTTTGCCCCAAAATGTCAGATAGATATGTAAATACGCTAATAAAATATTGATTTAAAAAAACTCTACCATAAAGTAAGTTTATGATATACAACTTAGTAGCGACCAAAAGTTGTCAAATGGCAAAAATTTACGTACCAATGTCTATGTACTCTGTTTGTAACCAGTTTTCGAACATCTAGCCATGCAGAACTCAATATGTATTATTATGTACTAATGCTGTACGAAATATTGCACGATTCTACCATCAAATAATATCATAATTACCAAGCATGTTCATGTAGTTACTTATTCGCAATATGTCCTCATTGAAACATAGTTGATTCACATTAGCCACAATCAGATAGATGTCGATATGTCTTGGCATATCACTTGTAATAGGTTCGGCTCAAGAATTTCACCCATATGTTTAAATAGATATATATGAATGCACTAATAAAGCATAGAGTTTTAAAAAGTTCTGCTATGGAGTAATTTCCAAATACGCAATTTAGTCGTAACTTACAGTTTTCAAATGCTAATAATTTACTATATATTCAGTATCAGAAGCTCTGTCCTCGGTTTGTAACCGGGCTTTCGAACATAATACCATCTAGAACTCACTAGACATTGCACGATTCTATCATCAAATATTTCTTGCAATAATGTGAACATCTTTCTATATATCCTATAATTTAGCTCCAGATAGAATCTGAATTATCAAACAAAACCCCCAGAATTTACGCATATGGTCAACAAGATGGATGGAAAGATGGACGGACTGCCCCAAAATATAATCTGCTTCTTCCTATAGCCCATAGCCTATCCAAGGCCAATGCCATTACAACCATCTTAAGGATATGACACTACGAAGAAACTACCATTATTACAATCGCAACCACTATCAGTACTACATGGGACATGTAAGAAACTGTATATGCTGGTAAGAACCTATGTGATATTGAATGTTAATATACCAAGATAAACACATTTCTCTCTGTCTCTCAAATATGTTGTCAATTTATCACATGTCTAATGGCTATATCTTTATAGTACATTGACTTTAACTTGCAGCCCATGTTTTCCTATATTATATAGTGCCTGTGCCAGTTCTACATGGTCCAAGGTCCAGATATAGTCAATGTCTTTGGTGGACAACCTGTTGTGCTACTGCAAACTGTATATTATTTATAAAATGAATTTGAAGCTCAAATTGAATTTTAATGATGCCTTGCATCAATATGTGTACTTGCCGATTAATTAATTGGTCAAATATTAGTTTTATCGTTTGTTCAAACTAGTCATAAAATATTCAAAATAATGTTTATTAAATCGTAAATTTACTAAACAGATTCAATTCAAACGATTTCGTCTCGGACATACGCCACTTCATTACGACGTCAGCTAACAAGTAACGTATTTGACGACGACGTCAGATATTTGAGTGACAGTTTGGATCCATCCATAGCTAATCAAGAACACACGTCTGACTGCACCTTGCGTCGATATGGGACCATTAACAAAGTAGGCGGAACCAGTCCAGCGTAAAAATCAATAGATAATCAGTAAAGTCCACAGAAAAATAGATCTCATTTATGGCCCAGGGTTTGGTAAGCTTACGTAGTAATAATTTAGCTGCTGAATAACTGCATGTAACACACATAGAAACACAGCTTACTTCCTAGCAACCGAACACAGGACTATTATTTAGAAGGTATGACCGCATAACTACCCTATCTGGCTGCACCAAAGGTATGTTCAGTGCTCACTCCGGTTATCAGTAATGGAATTCCCACAGCGGTTAACCGTTTTATGATGAAAACGGCTAAAACCCTCAGCTGCAGTGGTCTTGAGGAATGTGCCTTTGCAGGCCAAGACAAGACTATTTTTTTGAAAATTTAGCACTTGAATAAATAAATAAATAAATAAATATTCTTCTGGCCTACAAATAGACATTCAATATGCAAATATTTAGATTTTCCTGACGAACTGTAGCCATTAACGAGTTAATGAGCCAATTCTATTTTCGTTAAGGTCATTAGTACTACAAAAGCTTGTGCCCCGACATGTGTAAAACGGTGGCAATAAAGACTATGGTAATCGGAGTGTTAATTCTAGCATGAAAACAGCAATTGAATGGATGTGTAACCGTTTCATGTCAAAGTCAGCCAAAACCGGTCTCTGTGCAGTGATCTTGAAGAATGTCCATTTGCAAACACAAAGAAAACTAATTATGAAATTTCTGCCTCATATGATTGTCTTGATAACCGAGCCAATCATTACTGTGGTAAATTAAAAAAGTCAATAAGAACATATTTGGATATTCTTGACCAACTTTGGCCATTAAAAGGTTAATTTGGGACATTTGACTAGGTTCTGTATTGGAGATACAATGGTGTCGTTGTCGTAGGTTAGTTCGGATAATTCTTCTACCTCAATGCACATCGGGAAAGGAATCTTGAATCTCAAGTTGTTTCGACTTGTTCACTCTGTGAAAAATCTAGAGCATTCAAGACAACATTCACAACGGTGGAGGTGGTGGCTGTGGTGGTTGTGACGATTGTGGTGGTGGCGTCTTTAGCTTGTTATCCATATACAAGTCTCTCTCTAAATGATGAAACATGGGAATGAGATAAGTGCCTGAGTGCTTGCCATCGTGCTATAGGAGTTATTGTGTACCTGGCCAAGATTAACCGAATTATTTGGCGTCCATATATACAGATATATGGTCATAATAAATAATAAACATCGAATGTATTTTGTCACACAACTCTTCCTGCTATCTATGTGGTAATGGATCTGGAACATGTACCTAATGATCACATCAAGTCTAAGAGGAAGATCGTGTTCCCCCATGCACTTTGTTGATATATTTTTCTACCTTACCTTTCTTGTAATCTTCACAGTGTCTACTAAACGGTTTTTTGTTCTCGGCAAACGGGTTAGAGACACACTTTTTGTTTGGCTGAACTGGTCAGTCATTACTCTAGTCTATGTAAATATAAAGTTATATTCATTTCATCTTTTAGTTTTAGTACTCCATCATTGCATTTTTCACTTTTTTCAAAAATAGACATTCTGTTAGTGGTCATACTAATCAAAGTTCATGAAATAGATGCATATTCCTTTATTTGCACTTTGTCAGTCACAACAATGTACAGTCGGCTGATTTTAAGCAGCGAGCAAAATTTATGTCCTTTTGACCTCTATAAACCTAATAACTAATAGCAAATGGTAGAGGAGCGACATTTTGAGTTGTCATTTGCTAGTTTACTATGATTGTATCGAAAGTTATGGGCATTTGTGTTACCACTACTCCTTAATAGGTCAGCTTCGTTATCAGGGCTCATACGCGTAAATTTAACATATTTAAAAAAATGACGAGTCCCAGTCTATCGTACGTTAATACATATATTGTATGCGTGCGTGCGTGTGTAGTAAATGTTCACTCTTCGAACAGGAATGCCCAAATTCCCGACGAAGTCTGACAACTAAAAGTATCAAGAACAATTTGAAGAACTACGAATCCTCGCCAAACAATTCACCTCTCGTCAGCAGTGCTTATACCAGTAGATCCACTAATAACACACATAGCCGAACATCAATGCTTGACATCAACCATCTGTTAAACTGGTAATGTGTGCGCATTACGATCGAAGAGAGGCCCCGACGCCCCTTCAGGGTGACGAGTAAACCGTCTACCAGTCGACTCGGAGAAGTCACACGGAGATAGATGTCTGGATAACATGCCTCAAGACCGGATCACTTTCTGCAACTCCACATTAATCAGGAAAGTAACCAATCTTTGGATAACTACCCTTTCTGGATCGCAGTGGACCATATGCATTATTTAACAGAAGTAAAAGGTTGGCAGAATCGTCCAATATAACCTAGGACAGTTCTGAATTTAGGCTGAATTTAGGCACCGCTTTGATGGAGTAGCCTGTCGTGGCAGAGTATGGTAGCCAAGAAAGCCTAATCTAACTGAAGACGAATGTTCTCTCTGAATACATAAAGCGTTCGTAGGAAACTAACTTGCTTCTTTTGCTAAACTGTTTAACGGCCACTTTTTAACTACTAACACTAATAAGCAGTCAGATAATTTCTACAGACGCTAGTTGACTGTCTGGCGAGGACACAGCCGATAAGGCTACACAACTTTCCGTATAACTGATTTATAACTGGACTGACACTCGACTAGCTCTAATGATGATAATTTCGGTGACAGTAGGCTGTGCACGCTGAGGGCATGCAAATATGTTAACCATTTTTTTAGATTGCTGCCGCTTCTAACCCAGATGAAATGACTCGCCTGTCCATCGATATAGAAGAAATATGCATGAGGAATTGCATAACAACTCCTTTTATACCCAGCCACCTTCAATTTTAGAAAGGCATTCTGGAAGACGAAGGTCCGGTCAGAATGTGTGGGATGGAGCATGAATCCGGTTATGTGGCCACTGCCTGCGCGTCAAATACATTTTGCTGAAAACACCTCACAAGCATAATGGCTGGAAAACTTTAATCCTAAATATCAAATTCTGAAACGGGCTCCAGATTCGTGATGCCAGACAAATTCTACATCAGAAAAGTGATGTAACGTCTCCCGTCAATGCCGTTTCACGCCATTTAACTTAACACTGCCCTTATTGGGTACGGTTTTATGTGCAGCTGACATGTAGGTCATCCGTGTGCAGTAGCATGCTCCATTAGTGCAAAGATGGCATGATACTCGCGGGAACCCTCGTCCAGCCACCATGCATGGAGAGAGTACACACGAACGCATACCCCGAGTGCAGGCCCAGTCTCCACCCGCAGATGTATCCATGGAGAGCTGACCGACTTGGGCTTTTTTATTGCAATATGCACATGCATTCTTTCACCTTATTATTTGAGTTGATAATGATAGCATCAATGTGGATCTGTACAGTGTAAATAGCAGTACACCTTTAATGTCTCTGTGTTTGGTTTCATGGCGCCACTAAAACATGCTATGCCCGGTATCAGTTTATTAGTTAGAATAATACCTTGGTTTGGGGGGAATATTACAGCTATCCCAAGTCACACATATACATTAGCTATAGTTTATATTACAGCTGAAAAGCGGACATGTGTCTTATAAAAGAGTGGAGAATGTAAACCTAACCATAATTTCAGAGTCATTTAAGAGTCTGAGTTTCGCGTTACTCAATTAGAGTTGGGTAAAGTGGAGGACGGGTGTTTCCTAAGGGAGGGAGAAGACAAAAACTTGGATCGCAGCTTAAGTGTTGGAGTTAGACATAGAGATGGTGAGTTGATTAAGTAATAATTGAGCTGTTCCGTCAAAAATGCTGGTTCCTGAGCTAAAGGATCTAAAGTATGAAGATCGTCTGAGGACATTGAAGCCGCAATTGCTGGCCTATCAGAGACTGCGAGGCGATATAATAGAAATTAATAAAATTCTTCATTACAAACATGACCTAATCATCTGACTAAAAGACTCAGCAACAAAAGGGCACAGCCTGAAGGTCTTCAAGAAAACAGCTAAGATGAGACTATGGAAAAACAGCGTTGCAATTAAAGTAGGTGGTCCATGAAGCAACCTGCCAGTGGATATGATCAATGCATCACCAGTAAACGCCGCCGAGAAGCGAAAACACATTGAAGACATCATCTCACCAAAAGTAGATGAATTGTACCATCAGAACAGCAGTATGAAATGGTTCTGATCATACATCAAACAAATAAAGATCTGACAACATTGACATTGCACCCCTTAAGCATGATAGCTTGTTATATCAAGAACCTATAAACAAAGATGATATCCTAAACAGACAGTTTCAGCAAAGGACACTTCAGCACAGAGGAATTCCAGTCATGTTGTATTATGAATGGAATGTACCCAACCATAAGTGAATTGGAAAACACACAGAATGGAATCGAGAAGCTGCTCCGAAACCTAAATGCCAACACATTAGCAAGGCCAGACACCATAAAACCATGCCTCCTCAGGGAAGTCGCCCAAGGATAGCACCGATATTAACAATCATCTAAAAATATCCTTTATCTCCGGAGAGTTACCAAATGAGTGGTGTACTGCCAATGTGAGCCCCATCTACAAGAAATGCCAGCGATACAAGGCAGAAAATTACAGACTGATATCTCTGACCTGTGCGTGTTGCAAGTTTATGGAACATATTGTAGCCAGTCATATAAAGAAACATGCAAACTCACATAGCATCCTCTACCCATTACAACATGGATTTCTCAGAGAATTCATTGATGATGTTACAAAAAAGACAGACTCTATCATAATGGACATCGTTAAGATGCGATAAGGTTAGTCACAGCATCCTAGTCACACGCTTGATCACTATGGTGTCTGAGGTAAAACCAACAAGTGGATACCTAGCTTCCTTTCTGGCTGATCGCAGTCAGTCGTTGTTGATGGGGGGAAATGGTCCCACAAGGACCTGCGCTAGGACCACGTATCTTCCTCTTCTACATCAATGACATAGCAGAAGGCCTAAAATCCAAACTGCGATTGTTTTCAGATGACACAATCGTATACCTGAGTAGATGACAATATCTTCAGATTCAGATGTCGGAGAGGTTTAAGCACAGCTCAATAAGCTGGCAAAATGGAAAGACTGGCTGGTGAAATTCCATCCTGAAAAATACAATGTGTTAAATATCAGCCGAAAACACAATCTATTCAGACACCAGTACATATTGCGTGATCATCCACTAGAGGCTGTGAAATATGCAAAATATCTTGGTGTGACTATAACATCTGATATACAGTGAAACAAACACATCAGCAACATCTGCAACAAAGCCACCAGGGCCCTTGGTTCCTAAGTAGAAGTCTAAAAATAGCATATTCAAGCATAAAAAACAATGCCCAGTGGTGCATCATCCCACCAAAATCCGTGTCCAGAAATTTCCACCACTTCATTTCAAGTCACCTCCTGCAGAAATGAGTACCATAAAGAATAGTTCCTCCCACGTACCATCAAGGACTGGAATATCTTACCAGCAGTTACGGTAAAAGCTGAGAGCCTTGACGTATTCAAGTCTCTCACACAGTAAGTGCAGGGAACTTTATTTTGCTAAACATTTTTTCAAAACTGCAAAGATTTTTTTAACGTTGCCGAGTGCTCTCTACAGTAGCATAGTACTACTAAATGGAAGAAGCTGACGCTGTACATATGAAGAATGCGAGAATCTGGATATATAGGAGAAGTCCAGAAACAATGTGTGGTGCCAACTGTGGCGGTCTCTGTTCATCTTTTGTCCTTCTCAAGTGACATATGCGCTTGTTTGAGAGCTCAATGAAGCTGCAATTTTTAGATGAAACATACAAGTGAACTTCATGCTTGCTTTGCTTCACATCATACAAATGAAATGTACTTTGAAGGCAGCGATCTTCATTCCGTCAACATCGAACATGGTTTTTAATCCCCATCAACAATCCGCCAAATCTTCGCTGGAAAGTGAGTTAAGCAACATGTAGGCTACCCATCACTAACATCATGGCATACTACGAATGGCTATTTGAAGCATTTTCACAGCATGATAACTTAGTAACCATGATCTCGATGTGCTATGAACTACGGAACAGGCTTCACGAGAGACACGAGGACATCATGGATATCGTTGAATGTATATATTCAATCTTCATTGAGCAATTTCCTGCAAAACTTGACCAATGACCTTAAGAGATGGCCAATGGAGTTACATGTAGCAAGTTGAGTGTTTATATAGCTTGATCTCTGCCAACAGACAGGGAAAGTAGGTTTTAATCGTCTTCCTGGTGCTTTTGACAAGGAAGTGTAGTACTACTTTGTCCATGATACATGCTCATTACAAGTACGCCGGACTTGGTTCAGGGTATCTTGGCCAAAGGTAGCTACTGAAGAGAACTGATCATCCAACCACAAAGGTCTGAAATGTGATGATTTCATGATGACTAAATCCAGATATTCCATTAGCAAATCTTTTCGTGGATCAAACATTGGAACAATATATCAGAGAAGACACAGTTTCAGGAGTAATTACTGGAATTACACAAAATGAGACTCCTGCATGATGATGATGATAATGATGATGATGATGATGATGATGATGAGGATGATGAGGATGATGATGATAATGATGATGATGATGATGTGGCGTCCTATATGTGCCTAATACTTGTTGACACCTACAACTGCACATTCTAGTGCTTTCTGAGCATGCGTATTCGCTGACATTCGAAGTACATGCCCGACAATGGACCATCGCCGTTGTGCTATGCTCACAGTTACACAGTTTGTATAGTGCTGCATTTGATATTAGACTATGTGGCCAGCGATGATTTGTAATTGCTCGCAGATGTTTGCGGTGGCATTCATCAAGTTTGTTTAAAACGGTCTTTTGGAGCTGCTCAGCTTTTGCAATTGTATAGCACTATATGGAAACACATGTCGCATCATATGGTTGCATCCTGGCTGTTAGTGTCTGTCACGGGGACCTTAGAGCCACGAATACACAACTTTCAGCAAGACTGGAGGGCGATATTCCCTGTGTGTCCCAATGTCGATAGACCTGCAGAGAAGGGAACCCATTGTTCTGATAGGGATACTGTCATCATTCATTTCTGTTGTGTCGAATAAGTATACATGTGTGAACTCTGTTTTGACTTCAGTCACGAAGAAGTTTGCAGCTTTGAGTTATTCCGCAGCTATGTGGAAGTAGTGTATCAAGAGGACCTTTTTCATCGTTGAAAAATTCAACATCAGTTGCGTACCCCAGTTCTAGCCGCATACCTATCATTTAGAGTAGATGGTTTAGTCTTATAGAGATGCCCTAAGTAGATTCATTTTGATTAGGCATCGATTTTCCTCCAAAATTTCAAGTATTCTAAGATAACTATTTCACCGATAGTGATCATTCACTGACTAAGGCGGATAATCAACCAAATGGCTGAATGACGGTTTGCATGTTTAAGAATACAGCTGTAATAAATGAGGGCATTATTAATCTCTGTGAATACTAACTCTTGTGTGAAGCCATGAATTTAATAAACATTGTATCTAACATGCTGGTTCCAGAAACTGATGAGGTGGACATTCTGCCAGAGATGCTACTAGCGCAAAGAAATTTAAAGAGCTTTAACAGCGGATTTGTTGTATCTACTGCGAAGATTAATGAAGTCGATTTGGGATCCAATGAAGCAAATTAAGCTGAAGGCATTCACTACATGTTAGAAGGCAATAGGTTGCAACGTCGGTAATAATCCTGTCAATTTAAGAGAAGGTCGACAACTATTGGTACTATTTCTTGCAGTTCAGCAATCACACCCTAGTATGAAAAATCTCTCAGGGAAACAAGTGGAAAATATCAATTATTTTCTGTTACTTTTCGGCCACTCTTCTTTCAGATTGTCCTCATCACAACTGGTATGATTAATTTTGTCAAAGCTATGAAAGAATACAAAATGTAATCGGCAATTGACTCCGGAGTGGATCTAGTCACTACCAATACTCCAACATTTGAGGATAGCTGATACAATAATTGTGTGCATTATCGGTGCAATCGCAGTCGACCAAGCCATCAAGAGGTCACTCATTATAACTCGGCATTGTTTGAAGTATCCGTAACACGATTTCTGAGTATAAAGAAGGAAAGGTTATTTTTGGCTGATACATTAACCACTCTTGAGTCAACAGTGCCTCAAAGCGCTCTAAATACTACTTGATATATCAATTAAACATTTTGACATGCCTTAGCTGTCACGGGGACCTTAGAGCCACGAATCCACAACTTCCGAAAGGATTGGAACACGACATTCCCTGTCGGTAGAGCTGCCGAGAAGGGAACCCAGGACTCTGCTCTTCCTCAACTTTTCAGTGCTCTGATAGGGATACTGTCATCATTCTTTTCTGTTGTGTCGAATAGGTATACATGTGTGAACTCTGTTACTGATGGTAGTGGTAAAGAAAATTAAAGTTTTTACTTCGCCAGTGTCTATTTGTAGGCCAGCTACCGAGCCAGTCAATCTAGTGGTAAATATTTCAAAAATACTCTTCTATAGGCTTTTCAAATAGCCATGTCTGAAGACCAATGCAAATTTGTGTTTTGGTCTTGACCATTAAAGAGTTAACTTGATACCAGAGTGGTTAACATTTCTCTGAAAGCTCAATCACATGATAAAATGTGACATTGTTGAGCCAGTCAACTTTGATATCAAGAACTCTACTAATATCAGATTGGTACCACTGAAACTTACTGTATCACGTTGAAACAAAGTCTCAACTCACAGAGTACTTGTGGAAAAATCTTCTTCACCAATATTCTAATAGCATCAAGAGCGTAGTTGCCGTCTATGGAACTTGGAACTTGGTCTATGGACCAACACATTCCAACAAATTAGATGCCGTTGACCCCCACTATGATGAACACTCACGTGAGGAAGCAGACACAGTTATTCCAATGCATGCACGTGATGCATCCAAGAATGGTGGAGATTCGGATTATAGATGTGTATTCGGCGATGGATATCTTCATTTTATTAATGGATTTGGTTTAGAAAAAAATAATACTCCATGTGAGCATAATCTTAGTACTGGAAAAGGAAAGGTAAAACGGGAAATTAATATACTCACAAAATGTTTAGAATTTGGAAGCGAGAGAAGTAAATGAGTACTATGCCTTAGGAGTGTGTGGATAAAGCACTATCTAAGCATTGCATCCAGCTGCGATGTAGCTGGTGACAGTAGTATGGGCCTATCACTGACTGTTGCCTCAAATAAGATCATATAATAATTTTTTTCATTAGATTTATGCCACAAATGTAATTTTATTTTCAAGTAATACAAATGTGCGGTTTCGGAGGTAAGGTTTGTGAATGCTGTTCCTGCCATAGACAATAGCAGTGTAGACCAACATGGGTTTTCCAATGAATTTGAATTGTCACAGCAAAGAGCTTTCTCGGAATGTAACCAAATCGCTGTACATATGTGCATGCACGCGCGCGTGCGTGCGTGCGTTTGTGTGCGTGCGCGCGCGCGCGCGCATGTGTGTGCCAACGTGCGTGCGTGAGTGCGCAGCGCATGCGTGTGCGTTTTTGCGTATCTGCATGTGTATGTGTGCATGCGTGGTTGACAGGATGGGTGTACAGATGGATTAAATACAGGGAGGGGAAATGTAATTAACGTGAATATAGTGGCATTTGGATGGACTTTTGGTGAAAGCTGTTGTTGTTGTTGTTGTTGTTGTTGTTGTTGTTGTTGTTGTTGTTGTTGTTGTTGTTGTTGTTGTAGTTTAGCCTTTGCCCCAAATATTGGTATACGTCTTTGGGACCATGGTCAAGATCCCTCCAATAGAACCAGACCACCACCACCACCCCCCCCCCCCCCCACCCCCACACCCCCGTACACCACTACGGCTTATCAGCAAAACTATACTGTGATCAATGTTGATTAACAATGTCAACATGCGATAAACCGCGACTTGCTATGGCAATACACCTTTCCCACAGTGACGTCATTACGCCGGGATTCCCCTAAATCAACGCTCAGTGTGGAACTGTTGCTGGGTAACGCCGCCAACAAGCAGCCGTCCCGTATTGAGTTACCATTGCACTAAAAAAACATTTAAAAAACCCAACTGTCGCACTAAAATACACTGCAATTTAAGTCATACATCATTGGAAAGCGCATTCAATTACCTAATTATTAATGCATTATTTTTGATATTTTTGTAAATGTTTCACGGTTATTTGCGTATATAAAATATACCATTATACCTAGATTCATTAAATCAAGTGGACAATAGGGGCTTTTCTAAAATTACAATCAACTGTATTAAATTTTATAAAACTATAAAAATGAATACAGAAACGTATAGAAAATTGGCTTGGCTTTCCAATATTATGAAATTACTTATTCATATAAACAGTCCGTTGTATCTGATTCCAATAATAAAGTAATGCTGTCTGCACGTAGGCTATCACGGTTATCAGCCGGAAGTGGTTTGAGCGATGCATTCCGGGTAGGTATTTTCCCAAAATACGCTAATGTGGAAAATGTCTATTGCTGAGTTAAAGGTGCGCGTGTGCCCCATCGAAGCTGACCATATTAAGCGGTAGGAGTAACAAGAATGACCATAACTCTTAAAACAATCATAGTAAACTAGCAAATGACCACTCAAACTGTTGCTCTGATGCGCCTCTACCTCTACCATTTTCTATATGACATAGGCAGATCAGTCGAGTAATTAGGCCAGCAGAGGCCAACTAGTTACCAATTTTGTCCGCTGCTTAAAATCTGACAAATGCGCATTGTTGTTACTGAGAAAGTGATATAAAGCAATATCTTGATGTTAGATTCTTGAAAAGTGTGTATTATACTCCACCTAACAAATCTAAAGGGCTAATGTTCATTTATTTCATGAAATGTTGTTAATTTGATAACTAACAGAATGTCCATTTTTGAAAATAGCGAAAAAATGCAATGGACCTTTACAGTGTGAGCTATTCCCCGCTCTTCTCTAGCTTAGCTCCACCTACACATCGCTTGTGTTGGGATCGATCGATCTCTGAACTCCCTGACTATCAATTTCTAGAAAACTATACAGGTAAGCTATTGGCCATTTTGGAACTAATTTATCATTCATTGCGTAATCATTATGACGTCATCCTACACGCCTATTAGCTGATTATGACGTCATATGACGTCAGCTGATAGGTGGATACTCTGGAAAGGTAAGGTATGGTGTATTGATAAATGAAATGAACATACTTTCACATCTATATAACTGAGAGACTGGACTAACCATTTTAAACGTTCCTTATAATGGGCTCCCTTATTTCCTATATGTTATACGCCAACCAGTCTAGTAATTTTGTAACCAGCGGTTAAAAGGCCAGCACTATTGCCTGATTCTTAAAATCACATAATTGTGCATTGTTATGACTGTTAAAGGGCTAATAAATGAATATCTTCATGCTACCATCCTGGAGTGTGGAGTGATAGACTTCGTTTGACAAATCTAAAGGACCGTCGGGGAAGTCGGGGAAGATCCAACATACGGATACGGCAATACAAGTACAATCGTATAAATAAACAAGATATATGAAACAACTATAGGCCCTATATAAATAAACACTACTTAATTAAATATATACATATTATACAAAGCAATAGGCAAATCGCGTCCACAACCGGATTAACTACTGCAAAAGATTGATCCACATCAAATTATGAGCTGGACATTTGCAGCCCCGCCCACGTTCTGAGCGTGTTTGGATCGATTTATGTGCTTTGAACCCTGAGGTCACAGGATCCCCTTTTTTAAAGTGACTATACAGATAGGTTGCTGAATATTTTGAAACTAACCAGACCGGGCGCCATTGCAGTCTACGAGTACACGAGCACCCAGCCGAACTAGCCTCAAAATGTCAACAGAATGTTCATCAGATAGTAGTTAACCATTCAAAGGATCTGCAAACTTGACGGACTTTTAAATGATTATGGTTGAGTTAAATCCGTCATTCGTTAGGTAGTTTGATTGTGACGTCAGCCTACATATGGCAAACTTGATTGTGACGTCATATACTTGAGAGCCTGATCGGATCTCACCATTAGAGATATTTATGAGCAACTGTTATATTAGTATACGGTTTTTTTTAATAAATCTTACGATGAAGTGGGGAACATTACCTCATTGCATTTCGTTTCTCCATAATGACGTTGACAAATTTTAGAATCATTTTAGATATGCCTGTAAAGCCACGATTGCATGACATTAAAAAGACAAATTTATCTTGTTCATTTAAAGAATCAAAGTTAGAACAGCTAGACAACACAGAAAATAAAGAATCCCTAGCTTCCTGGAATGTAGGACATTCTAAGACAAAGTTTCTCT
The DNA here is from genome assembly GCA_034401795.1 of Chaetoderma sp. LZ-2023a. NCBI lineage: Eukaryota > Metazoa > Mollusca > Caudofoveata > Chaetodermatida > Chaetodermatidae > Chaetoderma > Chaetoderma sp. LZ-2023a. Next base: position 88,213,217 of record CM067366.1, on the reverse strand, counting down.
CATCTTCTACTTTATTTAGATTGCAAAGATTACAGAGTCGGGACTCTACCGGTATCTTGGGCCGACAGTATCTATCTATTTCGATATGCAAACAGTGAGCGCTGAGCTTTAGCTTTGAAAATTCTCTGCGCTTTAAAACTATGGGCTGTGAGAAAATATAATTTTCCGGATTAAAATTATCTTTAAAAAGCTTATAACAGCGCAATTTAGGGGTTTTCTCGGAGTCGGTTATATGCCCTAACCATGCAGAAATGTAGTGTCCTGAAATAATTTAATAATTTTATGTCTATATAATGATCCCTGGTTTTCACAAACACTAATTAGATTGAATTTCGACAGCAGGAGCTGAATGCACGCGGACCAATTAGAATAATCTTTTAGTGAATATGATTCTATGTATGCCTTCCGTACAATGGACGACGAATCGGCGTTGCATAATCTAAGCCAGTATTTCATGGCTTGTGGGAGAAGGGTTATTAACGCGGGAAATTGGTCCAGGTCACCACGCACAGCAGCATTTATTGTTCGCTTGCCAATGCCTAGCAAATTTGATAAGTACCTTCTTCACAGGTATAGAATCGCAGAGTTGAAGAAGGTTAGACTGGTTCAGTTTGCTAGTGTAGAAAGGACTCCATATTTCACTGCAGTAGCGTACAATAGGCATTACCAGGCTGTTACAGAGACTATAAGCAGATACTATGTTATTTCTAACATTAATAGCTTTGAGCTTGAAGAGTGCTTTTGATGCTTGCTCCCGAAGTCTTGTGCAAGCGCGTTTAAAGTTAAAGTTTAAAGCGAGATCCAGCCATATAGCCGATTTGACATCTGGGTATCAGCGAAAATGGGTTTCTGAAAAAATCGATAGCCTATTTCGTAGCACACTGCAAAAAAGCTTACACAGATTGCTCCCTATGGCAATGCCTCTATAGTTGCTCGGATCACGCGGACCAATGTTCGCTTCTCTTATGAAATGTTGTTACTATGACACGTGACAGAATGCAAATTTTGTTAGAGGAAAAAAAATAATTATTTGGTACTAAAAATGAAATGAACATAGCATCACATCGTCGTTAACTAGAGTAATGAATGACCATTCAGAATATTCCCTGTCATGGTTTCAACGATTTGTCATATATGCCATGTGTATCTCAGTAGGGGTAATTAGATTATTCAGGTGTCAGGAGAGTCAGTGCGAGTGTACGTGCGTAGGTTGGTGACTAAAGTTCAAAGTTAACCGCTCTGGTATCATATATTATAACTGAAGAGGTATTTCTGTCGCAACATGCCATTAGCTAAACATAACTGCGTTGTCATGACGCGATAACGGTTAATGGCGTTGTTATCGTTCAAATTGCTGGTGTACTGGCACATATAACGTTGTGTACACATCCCGAGAGATATGGGGACTGATTAAACATTTAATAGCTAAATCTGGTCACGCAAATTCGAATATGTGCTTGTCGAATGTCCATTTGCAGGCGATGAGAAGGCTATTTTTGAAAATTTACCATTGAAATGATTGGCTCGGTTACCGAGCCAGTCATTCAAATGGTAAATGTTAATAAATAGTCTCCTTTTGGCCTGCAAATGGACATTACCCAAGACCACTGCAGAGTCATGAAATGGTTAAGAATTATGCATGATCCGTAGTGTGTACTGTGTACGCTATATTTTAGCCTAAGAATATGATGGTTAGATAATGTACACATTCATTACGATTGGATTGAACGTACAATTAAACTCGCCCGAGCAGACGGCCATCATCATTTATGAATAACCAGTTGACCACACATGCGGACGATTGCTTGGACGGTGTGACATACGCCTAGTCTAAACGGAAAGGGAATGAAACAGGTAAAATCATAACTATATTGTATTTAGATTCTCACGTTGTAGGCATCCATTTCGTTAATTAAACGCTAGACAGATGGCTGTGAAAGTATTATGTGCTTTATTATATGAAAGTTGTATAAGGTGATATACTACCACTAAATCCTGCTTAGAATTTTAAATTGATAAATTTTATGCACTAACTATGGCAAAATGAAAGCAAGTGCGACGCACAGAGAGCGAGAGAGAGAGAGAGAGAGAGAGAGAGAGAGAGAGAGAGAGAGAGAGAGAGAGAGAGAGAGAGAGCGATGGGAGGGGAGGGAGAGGGTGAGAGAAAGGGAGAGATGGAAAGAGAGGGAGGGAGGGAGGGAGGGACGGACGGACGGACAGACAAACAGACGGACTTATGTTGGTTGTGAGTTGCAACTACAACCAACAACTTTTAATTTATGCATCTATAATCAATTTTTCAGAAGAAATCTGTCATATTAAAACATAATTGATCTCTTGACATCCATATGTCATATAGGCAACATTCACGTTATTGAGAATAAAGTAACTCTTTAACACTCATATCAGCCAAAACGGCTTCTGCAGTGATCTTGAGAAATGTCCATTTGCAGACCAAGAGAAGACTATTTTTGAAAATTTAGCAATGAAATGATTGGCTCGATAACCGAGCCAGTCATTTCAGTGGTAAATTTTCAAAAATAGTCTTCTCTTCGTCTGTAAATGGACATTTGCTATGGGAAAACTGACATTTTTAAAAACACATCCGAGGATTAGAGGGTTAACACTTTACTATGATAGTAACTATAGGAAATGTATTTCAGGCACATAGGTATGTTCCGTTAGATTGGTTGTGTATAGCTTTTATAATGTAATTTCCATTAATGTATATATCTTGACAGATTACATCGTGCATAGGCGAGCACAATGGGGCGTTTCAGACGGGGAAGGGGCCTCAATTGTACCCGTATCCTGATAGGCGCGGCTACATCTCTTTGTCTGCTCTATCTGATCAATTTGAAAGTCGCAATTCTAAGAAGAAAGAATCCAATCGAGCTACCAAGTGCTGCTAATACGTTACTACAAAACACACGCCAGAATGACATAGACAGAATCTTTAATACGATACAGGAAGATGGTAAGAGAATAAAAAAACATCCTCAAAATACGGCAAATGTACACATCGAATATAGTCCGGTTCTAAAGAATAAACCTCCTGTTACTACTAAGCGTGACATTTGTCCAGGATTAGCGTACCCTCAGAATGTAGTAGATAAACAGACATTCCAATCTGTGATCAATGATTCCAGGAATGCCGTGTTCTCGGCCTTTAGGAGTACAGGTATTGACAGAACCAGCATTCAGGTACAGGTGATTGGTTATTCCGAGAGAAACTTTGACACATTTTGTCAAATCTGGAGTACTGATGGCAGTTTAATGGTGGTGAGGTCACGTGACTATACAATTCCAGAAACACATGGAACAAGGTAACCGAGATTAAATTGCTCGTAAATATTATTTGATTATATTCTTTCAGGGAATATCTCTATAATTTTGTGGAATCGTCACGTGTACCGTGTCAAACCCACTAAGTTAGACGTGTTAACCGTGTACACGTCGGTGTCTCAATTCCAAGACAATTCTACAGGAAGGCTGTTGCATATTTTGGAGCTAATTTGACTGGAACCGGTGCTGACATAGGATGCATCATGTCCCAGTGACGAGCATACATTCCTTCTATCATACACAATTTGGCACGTGTGGTCTATACGTCTTACTCAGAACCTCGTTAATATCACAAAATTAAACCTAGTGATCGCTCTGAGAGGAGTTATGAAAATGGAGGACACATAGTTCTTATCGTTCCTGTTTTCGTACTCACATTTGATTAATTGTAATCGTTAATAAGATATCGGTACATACATATATTTTCTGTAGTTGGTAGAGATATATTGTATAGGTACAAACCATATGGTCTATTACATACGAATTAGAGATGGCATATAACAATGTTTAACACTTGTTGAACAAAAAGATGGTTATACGGACAATATAGGCAATAGATCTTTATAATATGGTATCTGTCATCAGCACACTATATTATGGATTAAGAGGGCCAACTAGGGTACATAGTTGTATATTACGATGCAGTTTTGCGGTTAACAGCGCATGCTAAGGCCAAAGAGAGCTAAGACTAGATCTGGACATTGGAGCCCGAAGGCAGAATACCTCCTCTTTCAGGCGTATATTACTTAATATACTCGACTAATGACCTGGCTCCTTCTGTACCGTCACTATAGCACGGGTTCACTGAGATTTCAAAGAAGCTTGATTACGCATTTTGTTTTGCAAATGCATTTGGGTTCAAATGTTCATGCAATAGACTTTCCAGTTTATCCATCCATCATATGACGTCATAATCAACTACGTGACGTATACGATGACGTCATAATCAAAGAAATCATGAATGGCGCGCATAAGTCCATCACGAACGCATAATTGGTGACAGACTAAGCGTTGTTGTATGAATTGTGTCTTTACTATTTAATAAGCATGCCGTTGAATATTTCGGAACTAATTTGACTGGGCGGTGGTGCTGCTTATTACAGCATCCAGTCAAATTAGTTTCACAATATTCAACAGTATACCTGTATAGTTTTCTGGAAATTGCTAGTCAAGGAGTTCAGCGATCTATCGATCCCAACACAGGCGAAGTGTGGGTGAAGCTTAGCTCAAGATAGGCGGAGCATAGCTCAAACTGGAATTGTACATCGAGGGGCGAGATGAGCATAATTTGAAACATTTGATGAGAGGAGCTCTTTGTACTCACCCCAACTAATTCACCTTTCCAGAGTACCCACACGTCATATGACGTCATAATTAACTGCGTGATGTGTAGAATGACATAATAATGAATGACGTCATGAATGACGTCGATAAGTACGTCACGAACGCATATTTGATGACGGTCTATGCGTTGTTGTACAAATTGTTTGCTTTTACTATTTAATAAATATTCTGTTGAATATTTTGAAACTAATTTGATTGGGCGCTGTTGCTGCCATAGGCAGCAACAGCACCCAGTCAAATTACTTACAAAATATTCAACAGCTTCCCTGTATAGTTTTCAGGAAATTGATTGCTAGGGCATTCGGGGATCGATCAATCCTAACATGGCGAGGTGTGGGTGGAGCTTAGCTAGTGATGGGCGGGGCATAGCTAAGAATGGAAAGGTCCATTGAGATTATTTATATTTTTCTAAGCGCTGTCTATGTCATTCGTAAGATTATGTGTGTTAACACGCGCTGCACTAGAACGTGGTGTGCTTTGGGGACGTGGAATTTACACACATGACCCATATCGAAGACGACTAGAACTTGAAAAATTCATAATAGACTAGAAAATGATCACCCAAGATGTTGTATTTATGGAACTCTGCCATTTTCTATATGCTATATAAAAATTAGTTGATTAGTTGGGTCATCAGAAGTCACATGGTGGACCAGTTAGTCGTATAGATCCCTCGGTTAAACCACATAGAATTCCCGGTAGACCTACATAGCATAAAATCGTGCACCGGTAGACCCACATTCCATATATATATATATTGATTCAGCTATATTGTATGTGGATCTACAGATACACCTCTATGGTATATGGGTCTACTGATTCACCTATATATGCACTGGTAGACCCACATACCATATAGATGTATCGGTAGACCTACACACAATGTAGGTGAATCAGTAGACCCATATACCATAGAGGTGTATCTGTAGATCCACATACAATATAGCTGAATCAATAGACCCACTTACCATATAGGGTATCAGTATATGACTGGTTTGAACAGGACGAGAGATGTTATTTTAGACTGGCGCGGGTGGGATGGGGGTGGGGGGGGGGTGGTGGTATGGTTCGCTAGAACAACATCAAAGGGTCTGGTAGAAACACTTGAAGGTTTTTGTATGAGTCATGAATTGACACCATCACTACTTCCGGTCGCGGGTGTATGGTTCGATAGACGCCCACGGAGGTACGGTTCGCTAGAGTCGCACTGCCCATTGCTTATATTACTACGCACGACAATTATTAACGACTCTATATGGATATCATGTAATGATGTTTTTACTTTCCATATATTTAGTGTTAACGTTAGTGTTAGTGGTTAGTGATGAGGTTCCCTATTACAAGTACATGTAAACTAGCCTCCGCCTGTAGCTATCAAGCTGATAGATTTGGAAAATTACTGAAAAGCGGTATATGGTATGCGGCTATTTCGGGTGTTTGTCAATCCGCAATACAGCTGCGATTGTTGTGAATTGTTGCTGTCTGTCTGTTTGTTCTATATTCGCTTGAGTTAGGCTTACAGGATCCATTGATCCTACTCTACATACTGACTCATACTATTTGCTCCTACTAATCATATGTTTAGATTAGGGGTGGGCGCGTATACTCGTGTACACGTATACGCGTTTAGACGACATGTACACGGTTACAAACATCGTAACACCTTACACGGAAAAATTTATAAAATATACATATTTATGTCAAATAAGTGAGATACCCCTTAAAGAAAATGTATATATTTTTTGACAAATTAATTCTCCGAATTTGCTGCCACATTCTATGTGTCATTGAATTCCGATTTAACCCTTTAATGCTAAAACCTTTCAAAACACGGCTCCTACAGTGATCTCGATAAATGTAAAGAGGAGACGGGTTTTGTCTTTTAATTTTTACCACTGGAATGACTGGCTCGATAACCGAGCCAGCCATTTCTACAGTAAATTTTCAAAAACAATCATCTCTTGGTCTGCTTATGGGGATTTTTATGAGAAAATTCAAATTTTCTTGAACAAATTTGAAAGTTAACGGGGTTAACTAATTATCCGCGCGTAGCGCCGACGCCAGCGTGTAGGTATTCCATAGCCAACATCCCTTGTCAGAACACATAGGTGTGAATTACTGTTCAAGCGTGATTCTATCAACACAGATTACCACTATGAATGCCGTGAAAATAACGTGACTGGAAATTGCAAATCACTTAGGCAGCAATAACCTTCAGCCATTGTAACTTCAAAGTATGCAATAGGTTCAGAGTTATGCCTTCCTAGAGTATGGTGTCTGAACAAATTTATCAGTTAAACAGTTAATGAGCTTATCCCGTGTTATCCGGTATGCCATTCATAACGCAATCTAATATAGTCCAGGAGCTAAAGCTAGGCCAGAATCGTGACGTAGCAAACCCAGTATTCGGAAGGTCTGACACTTGCTGTGGCTTGGCGGACATGTCCCACACATTTTAAGCCCTGTTGTACAAACAAATTGTGGTAGCACTAATTAGTTATCCTGATTTCTTTGCATAGGGGGTCTAGGCTTTGGCTGTATCCACAGTGCACAACGATATAAGCATGATCGTGTCATAACTCAAAGTAATATCGTATTAGACTCACCATATATGATATTTAGCTGTTATTGGAAAGATGTTTGATGACTCTGGCTTAGAAGATCTCCTCATAGAGGCCAACATATGTGGTAGCAGCACGGCTGCTGCTCTACTTAAAGGGAAGTCATATAATCGAGGAGTGAGGGCTCACAAGTTGGTTCTGGAAGCGCTGCTGCGATTACAATGGCAGTCTTTTTCCAAATGGGTTCAACAAAATGGACAACATGAAGACCACATTACTCCAACAGATTTGGAGAGTCTGGATGAGAAAATTAAGATGTGCCGAAGCAGCATTGACGACTTAGACGCACTGCAAGAAAACTTCAAAGAGGTGTGTATGTACGTGAATAAATTGCAACAGCTATTCAAATCCTTTAAAGTTGAGTCAAGCTCGAAATCACACCTGTTCGCATTTTGGAACTCATATATTCATATGGTAGAGCTGCTGCTTGGATTCATAAGAGCTGAGAGAACTGGAGATTGGCAGGCACACCTAGCTGCTACTGCTGCTATGGCGCCATATTTCTACAGCATGGACAGAACCAATTATGCAAGATGGCTGCCAATATATCTTGCGGACATGAAGATGCTTCCAAGTACACATCCCCATGTACATGAACAATTCTTGAATGGAAATCATTCCGTAAGTCGCTCACACCATCCATTCAATCAAGTGTGGACAGATATGGCCTTAGAGCAATCGATTAATTTGGATTCCAAAAAGCGAGGTGGTATTATTGGAATAACACAAAAGCCAGGAGCTCTGGAGAGGTGGTTTTTAACTAGCCACGAGAGGGCAGCCATAACAACGGTCACAAAGCAAATGTGTGGGTTACAAGATAGTCACATGTTTGGAGTACATAAGGAAATGGGGACTAATCGAATGAACAGGGATGAAACCGATGTGTTGAAGATACTTTCGATGTTCTCAACAGATATAATGACCAATCCCTTTAATATTGCGGAAAACGACGACAGCGAGTGTCTTCCGCTTGTAAACATTGCAACTGGCGTGGTATTGCCTAGTGAAATCGCCAAGAGACTTGTTTCTGCCTGTGACATTGGTAAGGAGATTATGGACAATTTTGTTCAGGAGCGGCTGGACACTAACACGAGAAGCTTTTGGGACACGTTGCCACACTTAAAACTTAAAACATTTGCCAGCCTAGCACAGAAGAAAAACCTCAAAACAAATGATGAGAAAATTCACAATGTGAGATCTGACCGCGAACTATTTGGTCGATTAATTATTGCCGCAAGGTCCAGAGATGTTGATTTAAAACTAGTGATGACGTATGATCTGTCTGCTGTTCCACTATCATTGTCACATACGGATGGGACTCTAAGAAAGAATGTGAAAAGTGTTTTGTTAAGTGAACTAGAAAAGGAAGTAAATGTTGATGTACGGCTTCCACCTGTTGACAAGACAGGCGCAACAGCTTATGTAGTAGATGGCATGGCAATTGTGCAAATGGTTAAAACTGGAGGTACGTCTACATTTGGAGAATTGGCTGATAAATACTGGCACATCTTTACAGTTCCACTGAATCAAGAAGACTGCAACAGAGTAGATATAGTTTTTGACAGATATGATGGACTGGAATCTCTCAAAGCGGAAGAGCGGCTAAAACGTGGGTCATCAACAGCATTGGAAGTAAAGATTGCTGGAGAAAATACTCCCGTTCCAAAGCAATGGGCCAAGTACATCAGCAATCCAAGCAACAAAAGTAACCTGGTTGCATTTCTCAGCAAGCGGTGGCGTGATACTGGTCCAAAAATGCTATCTGCCGACAATTGCGTCATTCTTGCTGGTGGCTTTAACGATGGAATGGATGTTGTTGTCATTTCAGCGAACAATTCGTCGTCTTTGGAAGAACCTCGATCAGATCACGAGAAAGCAGATACGCGTATGATGTTGCACGCGCTACACGCTTCAAAAGACCACATGCGTGTTGTTATACAGTCTCCTGATACAGACGTGGCAGTACTTAGTACATATACGTATCGTTCGCTTCACTGTTCTGAACTATGGTTCCGTACGGGCACAAAGGACAAATTGCGATACATACCAATACATACAGTTGCTCAAGTACTGGGCCCAGCTATCTGTCTGTCTTTGCCTGGGTTTCATTCTCTTACAGGTTGTGATAGCACTAGTGCATTATTTGGAGTCGGTAAGAGAAGATCATTCAATCTCTTAAAGTCATCTGAATGTCATCAGCTTAGCTTAGCTCAACTCGGCGAACATGTTGACTTATCACCGAATACTGCAATTCTATGTGAGAAATTTGTCTGTGAGTTGTATACCACCATGGATGTGGGAAAGACAGCTGATGAAACCCGTTATTGGCTCTTTTGTCAAAAGAGACAAAGAAATGAAAATCTTCCACCTACATCGAATAGTCTAAAGCATCACACCGAAAGGGACAATTTTCAAGCTCTTGTTTGGAGACGTTCATTGCAAGCTGTTCAGAATCTTTCATCTCCAAATGGACATGGCTGAAGTATAGTGGATGGTCTACACAAGCCTGTTCTAATGTCAAAGGATCCTGCTCCATTTGGATTAATTGAACTCACATCATGTATATGTCAAAAGTCTGCCTGCAAAAGAACAGATCTCTGTCAATGCAAGGCTAACAATCTACTCTGCACTGAAGCATGCCTGTATGGGAGGTGAAATGTGTGACAATGTTCAGCATACAATTGTCGAAGATGACTCTGACACGTATGAGTAACATTCTCTCATTTGCTCACGTGATAAATATGTCCTGCCAGCTTGTGTAGACATGCACTGCATGTCAGTTAAAAGTTTAATTATGAAAAATGTAGAAAACATGGGCATTGTTGTAGCTAAGGTATTGCTAGTCACAAGAAGACCTAAGTGCCCCAATATGTACAAAGCAACATACGGGTGTCTTAAACGAGGTTGATTATGTATAAATCTGCGATATACGATCACTCCTTTCCATTTTGGTTAAGATTGTATTGATATAACATGCGCTTAAGTTTGTGAAAAATTTACCATTGTGAAAATTGTCTGAAAACTACATTCAACACCTATTGTAAATGGGCTTCTCACGGGTTAGTGATACCACACTTTTCTTGTACAACACGGCTCAGAATATACCCAAGACATCGGTCTAGCATAATATAGGGACAAACCTTCTGAATACTGGGTGTGCTACGAAACCATTCTTCTAGACCCCTTTTGAAAATTGGCTCCCGGACTAATAAGGAAGGTCAACAGAATACAATGACAGTTAACGAGCTTATTTATGATATTTCATTCATAACACTAATTCTTTCATAACGTGGAGGTAAATAAGGAAGTGTAACTATTTGGGTGCTGACTGAAGCTGTTTATTGTCTAACGTCTTGATGTGATATAACTATGTATCTGCCAAATATTTGACTGCCTGGATGTTGCTGGTGGTTAAGCACCCAATGAGTTTCAGCTAAATTGCTTTGCAAAGTATCCAACAGGCCCGGATCTAACACACAGTAACCTTCTACAACAAATTAATTAATAAATGATTATGCAAATACAATCATTTAACGGCCCCATGTAAAATCAGTTAAAGTGTTTATTAATCAGTTTCCATGGAATAAAAATATGTATCTGTCAAATATGTGGAAAAAAGCCTGACTGAATGTTGTTGGTGACTAAGTATCTAACAAGTTTCAGCTTAATTGCGTTTCAAAGTATCCACCCGGTGCAGAGCTAATACAGAGTAACCTGCTACAAGCAAATTAATTAATAAATGATTATGCAAATACTATTATGTAATTCCACTAAAGATTGAAATGCATTAAAATTCTTTATGAAAGCACTGCACTGTTAATTAGAAACTATATTTTTCTCAAATAATAAATTATTGTTCTCGTATATTGTCTATACTGGGTAAAATGGTGAACAGCCCAATAGTTTCAGTCCAGCATGCAATAGTTTCAAGGCGCAATAACTCTGGAACTGTTAAATATCTTGAAAACAATCTAAAAATGAATGGTGACCTAACCATGGACAACTTTCTGTAAACTCATTTAAAATTATTCTACTCGGTCATTGCTATATCTCATGAAAAATGTTGTCTGTAAGTAGCTCATGACACAGATATTTAATAATAATTGAATATATTTGTTTTATTTTCTAACATCCATACGTGTAGAAGAATATGTTAACGATGGCGAAGATGATGCTCTGTCACTATACGATTCCCTTCTGTGTATGGGCATATCAGTAATCAATTGGTGACATGATAGAACAGTGACGATATTTGTCGTGTCAATGCAGATCATAGCAAAAATCGTGCATGTGACTTTGGAGATTCGGCTACAGGAATATGAAAGCATGTTTCTTCACCATTATTAATATCAAACTCTACGCACCACAAACGCGAGTTTCATAGATATGTTTTCTCTTCTATCATTTTCCCAGAAAGCAGAACATAGCCGTCGGGGACATACCCATACTAAGTCCCAGGTACTATTTTCCAGATAATTTGCAAAACAACTGTTATTAATTAACGTTCTATTGTATACTCTGCATATGATGAGCGTAATGCTATTTTTCGTTCTCCAATCGGACAGTCTCTTCATAGACTATTTACATTGTTTGAATTACAAAATACATTTATGACTGCCTTTGAAGTTATAGAGTACTTTGCACTCAATATAGTAATAACATACGATTATAAAAGCAGCACAAGATGTTATCTGAATAAAATGTTTCTCATGTTCAGAATACATTAACATCTCTTGTATCAACAGTACGTGAACGCACTCGAAGTGCTAAGTATATCGATTAACGGTTTTATGGGTCAAGATTTTCCAAGGAAATCCTAGTTTTCCCAAGGCCAAGAGAAGATGATTTTTGTAAACGTACCACTGAAATATACAATAGAATAGTTTTCTGTTCTCATGCAAATTAATAATTCCCAAGACACAGGTGTTTCAGTTGGCATAACCATTAAGAAGTTGAGAAGGCACTCAAAGCCCTGAAAATGAGAGTGCATCCGGACCTGATGAAACGAGCAATGAACTATTCAAATATGCAAGTGACATCGTCTCAAAACCGATCACGCACCTAATCAATTCAGCTTTAATGCACCACCTTCCTATCGACGCTATACGCCAATGCATCCCTTATCGTTCTACCCAAGCCTATGAAGCCACTCGGGTCTCAGCCAATCAGAGTTGAGTTCTGGCCCATTGTGCTCCTCAACAGCATACGGAAAATCCTATCCAATGTTACTCTATGTTAAATCCGAGACAAGATCGATAATTTCAGTGTAGCATGTCAAAGTGGCTTTAAACATGCTCAGACAGTGTATGTGCTCAGCGTATGCTTGCGTCAGTACTCATGCCCAACTCTGAGATTTCCACATAATGTCTATTGGGATTTCATGAACCTTTGACACAATTAAACCAAAAAAATCTTAGATGCACTACGCCAGGACAGTTTCAACGAGGATGAGCGGCGAATAGTGAGACTACTACTTACAGACAACCAATTGAGAGTACGTGTCAAGTCAGTGACATCTGCAGAGTTTTAAGACATCAGTCGGCTCCCTATAGGGAGATAGTCTATTTCATGTGCTTTTCACCTGCTACCTTGCTGCTGCATTGAAATCTGTGCGGAAAATTCCACAAGACCACGCCCCCACCACAGTGACCACGCTGGACATGCTGCTAGACATGGAATATGCCGACGACGTGGACTTCGTAGCCGAGGAAAGGAAACCCCTTGACGAACTACTCCAAATAGCTGCAAGCAAGCTAAAAATTGAGAATCTCTTTATGAATGAATCCAAAACATGGTTCACCTAAATATACCTATCGACAAAAGCAGGACACTAAAGAAAAATGACAATCCAATTCGTGGTTGTGAAGCATGGCGGAAAAACAACACAGCCTTCCAGTCCTTCTAGAAGATCTCATTGACCAAAAGACTACGTTTACACAACGCAACTTGTGTATCCTTCATGCTGTATAACTGTAACAGCTGGACAGCTCCAGAGGTAGCCCCAAAGGCAGATCTGGACAACCTTGATGACTGTCCCCGAAAACAGCTCCATAACATCACTGCACATCGATGGCCAGACAGCAAAATTTCCAGCAATGCATTTTACAGGATGTGTAATACATCGCTGTTGTCTGTAAAAGTCGCCCAGCAATGATCGTCTATATTAACCATGTGCTAAGGATGTCAGAAGACACAGCAGCGCAAAGAGCATTGAAATTCGGCCTACTGGGGGCCAACAAACGTCATGAGAGGCCGTCATTACATAAAAATGTTAAGCGTGTTGCGAAGTGACCACAAGAAAGCAGGATTCGGGACACTCAAGAATGGACCTGAGAAAGCTACGGATTTTGACTAATAACAAGACACAGTGGTCAAACATGAAGAACGACTGATTATAAGCATACATAACCGTTAAAATTTAATAGGCATGAAAATTCAAATTTGTGTTTAATCAGTGTCGATTTGCAGGCCAGGAGAGGGTTATCTTTGAAATTTTTTTTAAATAGTCTACTATTGGCCTGAAAATGTATATTCCACAGCACTACTACAGAAGCCTTTTTGATCGGCTTGCTGCCCTCTAAATGGTTAAGTTGACACAAGAGGTGATAAATATCATCAATAATATGTCCTCGAAATATACATTCATGAGCGCATTCAGAAAAAACAAATATTCGATAATGATGACCTACCTATGATTGAAATAAGGACCGATCTTTATACACACATCCGCCCGCCCGCCCGCCCACCCGCCCGCCCGCCCGCCCGCCCGCACGCCCCACCGCACGCACGCACGCACGCACGCACGCACGCACGCACGCACACACACACACACACACATAGCATAGACTAATAAGTCAACAATATGAAAGGCAATGAACGCATATGTTTCTTAAATCCGTCTACCACACATCAAATAAGCAGGGATAATCTGGGTAAAGATTCACCAGTTTTGTCGTGTCGAACCAGTTACCAATTCACTGGACGCTGGCATTTTACAATTTCACATGCTCATACACGAGCCCTTACTATGAACCGTAAACACGAAGCGTTCGCTTGGGGCACACATCAAAATACCTTTCGTACATGTCAAAAAAATATCAAAGAGTTTTAGATATTCATGGAAGATATAAACGTTTCATAAGCTGATGGTATACGGAAGATATTTTGAATTGGAAACACATGAAATTTGGCTAAGCAGAAAGCTCTATTGTGAGCCTGCTACATCGATATAAATTACGCCAGTCGCAAGATGTCAGTGGACTTTATACAAGTTCATCATACATTTGATTTGGATATAAACCGCCTGTGTTCAAGCATATAGGCAGTGCGACATCATTTTACTTTTGCGTACTTAGATAATTCATGTGGCATTTAATTGTATATCATTATTATCCGTTGATCAACACTACTATGTACACATTATGTGTGTTTTAGCGCTGCAGGAGATTTCATTAACGTTAAAAAACTAAAAACACACCATCCCGATATACAACAGTCTCCATTAGATTGGAGAACATGAGATATTTGGTAAACTATGCCATTAGCTTGAAGATTTCTCCATTGAGTGAATGGCACTGACACTGGCATCTACAATGATTGATGTGACACCTCAACTCTTACATAACAATTTACAATGATTTAGCGCTACTTCGCACTTCCTACCAACTTAATACAACACGTGCATAGCTATTTAAGAAGTCCACATGATCATGTCATCATGCTACTATTGGATATGGGTTAAATTGCAGCTGGATCTGAGTAGCTGTTGAATGAACTTTACGACTACTATATTCTCTGATGAGGCTAGTGTCAATATACTCATCGTAATTTAACGAAGGAGTACGTTCTTCCTCTTCATTTTCTTCAATTTTACCTACACCAGCAGTACCCAAATCAGTCTGATGTACAGACGAAGATATGTTCTTGAATCATTAGAGGATCGTGACGAGCCATCAGTACCCGTACAAACAATATATAATTTA
>CM067366.1:88162925-88192925 GCA_034401795.1 Chaetoderma sp. LZ-2023a | reverse complement strand
GTTGAATATTTTGAAACTAATTTGACTGGGAACTGTTGCTGCCTCTGTCAAATTAGTTTAAAAAAACTCAACAGCATAGATGTACAATGGTTGTAAAATTGCAATTCTGGGAACTTAGGGTTCAAAGGGTTCAAAATGAGCATAACATTGCGTCTAAATAAAGTAGACGAATAGATCGTCACTGGAATACAAAAGGGGTGTATGTCCAAATTTCAAAAAAACATTTTTTGGCAGAAAATGGATGTATATTGCGTTTTACACATCGTGTCAAAGGGCTGTATGTTAATTCTAATATTTTAGTATTAGTCGTATAATTTTGATCGCATATTAGTAATGCAATACCAATGTATATGTACTTATACCCCTGTTGTTGCGTGTCTTATGAAAATTACTCTTTTTGTCCGAATGCAATACAGACGTATGTGCACATACAGCTTTGTTGCTTTATGATACAGCTTTGTTGCTTTTTGTTTTCGTTCATAACCTACCATAGTGCTGCTATACAGGCGTATGTCATTTTACACGTGTTTTCGCATCGTTAGGCCTAAACCTCAAAAGAATACACCATTTTAACAGGAATAAGGTACGTTATATATTATAGCCATATACAGTTTGTAATGTGGAAATAACCGTATTTTAAAGATAGTAATGGCGGTGTTGTGTTAATTTCCATACCTATTACAAGGATGATATTGGATTTAAATTAGCTTGGAGATGTGAGATTTGGGTGACTTTCAATACCGTAAACATGGCAAACCTCGCCACCCGGTGACCCGGGGTTAACTTCGCCAGTTGACAGAATTACGTAGTTATTACGTAGTAATGACGTAGCGATGACAAGTTAAATTGTACTGTGGACTGTGTTATAAATACTATCCATTTTTTGTGGCAGTTGTGTAGATTAAAGCATGGAGAGGTGGTGTGTAACTTTTGAATTTTGGTAGCAAAATCAAGCTATAACAGGAGGACGTATCAAACTGTTTATTGAGACATAATAATTAACCGTTTTCTGTAATGTTAATTTCCATTCTGTTAAAACACTTTAATTTTTTTAAACTGGCAATGTTACAATACAGTGTTGCTAATTTTGGTATTAAATCCAGTTTTTCCTACGTGACTAAATAACCCCGACCTGGGGTTATTTTCACCACCCATGAAACATGACTAGTATCTTTGTCTGTAAACTGCTGCTGATTATTTTCAAAATTTTATTTTCTTATTGAGTGGACCTTCGATATTCCTGTTACGTAAAGGAAAACATAACTCGTATGCACTTTAAAAATGTCCTAAAACCTGGCGAAATTACCCCGTTGTACGGTAATCATTGATGTGCCTAATGACATCATTTGTATTATGACGTCATCAATGAAATTGCATAAGACTGCATTCAGTATAATAATACTAAAGGCAAGATGTAGGCCCTATATATTAAAACACATTCACGTTACTGTGGCTACTACTGTTATTTTAGCGGGGATTACGCCCTCTCACCCCCACCCCTACCCCCTCAAAAGAATAAATTTATTATAACAAGATTAGTATTCTTAAAATTCGCCCGATAGTGAACAAATTAATGGTTGGGATCGTTAAAGTGAAATCAAGCCAGTTCATTACACAGAGACCTATTAACAGAGGGACAGGAAACAACGCGGTTAATAGGTCTCTGCATTGCACAAGAGGCCATAATTTAATAGGTCCCAATGGCTCAACCCATAAGTATGTCGAGGGGCCGTGGTGGGATCAAACGGTCAAATCTAATGAAAAATCAATTACAAAGTTTAATAAAATTCAACCAAAATTTATATATGAGTACATTATAATCCTCGTCCGTCTTGTGCCAAATGTGAAATATAAGTAAATTACAAGCACTTTGAAACCGTTTTGATAGAATTCAACCAGATTCAACAAAATTGTGTGTCAATATGATATTGAAGTAGGCTACAAGCGGATACTTTTATAGGTTCTCCCCTGTCCACCCTATCGCTTGAGGGGAATGGGGGTGGGGTGTTGGTGAGCCAGAGTCAGCTAGGTGATCAAAATGTGAGAGTGACGTCGGATTTGCGATTTTGAGATATCGACCGCCCAATTTATAGTTGCAAATTGTATTGGAAACATAACGGTCATCTTATCTTTTCACAGTTCAAAATGGGCAAGAGAAAAAGGAGGACGTACAACTATCAGCCAATGGAATCATTAGACACGTTGCGAAAACGGTTACGTGAAGAAAGACAACGTCGTAATAATCAGTCATTCATTCATACCACTGACATTCGTGAAGATGCTCCAGTTGTGTCCATTCATACCACTGACACTCGTGAAGATGCTCCAGTCGCTTCCATTCGTACAACTGACACTCGTGAAGATGCTCCAGTCTCGTCCATTCGTGCAACTGACATTCATGGATATGCTCCAGTCTCTTCCATTCGTACAACTGACACCCATGAAGTTGCTCCAGTCTCTCCCATTCGTACAACTGACACTGACGAAGATGCTCCAGTCTCTCCCATCCGTACAACTGACACTCACGAAGATGCTCCAGTCTCTCCCATCCGTACAACTGACACTCATGAAGATGCTCCAGTCTCTCCCATTCGTACAACTGACACTCACGAAGATGCTCCAGTCTCTCCCATTCGTACAACTGACACTCACGAAGATGCTCCAGTCTCTTCTATTCTTACAACTGACACTCACGAAGATGCTCCAGTCTCTCCCATCCGTACAACTGACACTCACGAAGATGCTCCAGTCTCTCCCATCCGTACAACTGACACTCACGAAGATGCTCCAGTCTCTCCCATTCGTACAACTGACACTCACGAAGATGCTCCAGTCTCTCCCATTCGTACAACTGACACTCACGAAGATGCTCCAGTCTCTTCTATTCTTACAACTGACACTTATGAAGATGCTCCAGTCTATTCCATTCGTACAACTCACACTCATGAAGATGATCCAGTCGATTGCAACAATGCCAATGTTGATAACTGTACAGTGGTACCTAATGACGTTCCAGACCCTTATATTAACACCAATGACACTACAGATGGTACACTTAGATGTACTATAATGACTAATCCTACTACTACTAATAATAATAACAATAATTATTATTATATTATGAATCCTCCTGCTGTTCCTGGGCTTTTTACTGACGATAGAGAGGAGGAATATTCTAGCTTATCAACAATAATTGCAAATAACCTATTTATTAATGATCAGGATGTGGAATTTGAAGAAGTTACTCGACCATGTAATCTTACTCTCCCTGTTAATGATCTCTATCATTGTAGTGACAATGACATGGATATTGGTTTAACAGTATCAATCAAAAGTACTGTTGATGAGGGTGCTATAAGTTCCCTTGATCATTCACTACTAGGTAGCAATATAGACCATTTGTCAGATCCTCTTGAAGCTGCTTCAGCTGCTGCTGCTGCGTGTATCACTGCCAGTGATAGTTATGCGAATGACACTACTGGTGAGTACGTTAATACACAAGGTGATGTAAGCAATGCAAGCAGTGACAGTGAACTAAGTAATGATTACAATTTTGTTGAATGTCCCAAGGAAACTCTAATTTCGCCAAATGTATCCGTTCCATCCACAAGTACAAATACAAAAGTATCCAATAATATAAGTAGGCTTAGTGAAACAGAATCTGAAGCACACATTGAAAATGGAACTGATATCAATGAGAATACTAATGTTCCAACAAGATGTCGAAAGCGTGTCCGTAATGAGGCTACATGGGTGCGTAATGTAAGAAAACATAATCGAAATCTTGGCTTAGATCATACCAGTGTACATGGTGTACAGAAAAGGGCTAGAATGGTTGGACCTGGCTGCCATGAAAAATGTCGTACAAAATGCCATGATTCACTAAACTTAGATGATCGTCACGAAATATTTAACAGCTTTTGGAAGTTAGGTGATATAAACAGACAGCGAGATTTCGTTAATTCCCACGTGACGTTAATTGAATCTAAATACAAGAAAACTAAATCACGCAGAAACAAAACCTTAATATACACATTGCCAAAATTCAATGAAAACAATGTGAAGGTTTGCAAAATATTTTTTCTGCAAACCTTAAATATCACAGACAAATTTGTTTACAACAGCCTTAAGAAACAAGATGATCTTGGAGTTACACAAGGTGACAAAAGAGGGTGTCATGGACATCAAAGAAAAACATCACAAACTGTTCTAAATGATATTACAGAACATATTTCTAGCTTTCCCACTGTAGAATCACATTATTGCAGAAAAAACTCAGTTAGAAAATATTTACAGACTCAGCTGTCACTTTCAAAGATGTATGACCTGTATGTTGAATGGTGTAAAGAAACTGGGAAGGCCACAGCTCACAAGAAAATTTATGAGCGCATTTTTCACACAAAATTTAATCTAGGCTTTTTTCACCCGAAGAAAGACCAGTGTGAGTTGTGTGCAGAATACATCAATGCAACTGAGGAAAGGAAAGCACAGATTTTGGAGAAGTATGAGGAGCATGTAAAAAACAAAACTCTTGCTAGAGAACTCAAAGATAAGCAGAAACAAAAAGCAAAATCTTCAAGAGAATATTGTTGCAGCTGCTTTGATCTGCAGCAAGTCCTTAATGCTCCTCATGGTGAAATATCAACCTTCTATTATAAACGAAAACTCTCTGTTTACAACCTCAGTGTGTATAACCTGCAGGATCGTGAAGGGTATTGTTATATGTGGCCAGAGACAATCGCGATGCGAGGCTCCTGTGAAGTAGCTTCGTGTCTCTTTTTGTATATGAAAACTCAAATAGAGAATGGGGTGAAGCGCTTTAGGTTTTACTCTGACAACTGTGCAGGCCAAAACAGAAATCGCTTTGTTGTTACTATGTATTGGTATGCGCTAAATAGATTTAATATATCTAGTATAAAGCATTCTTTTCTTGAAAAGGGTCACACACAGAATGAAAATGACGCAATTCATTCTACCATTGAAGGTGCATCTAAAGGTATGCCAATATATACACCCCAGCAGTGGTATACACTTGTAAGATTGGCAAGAAGGAAACAACAGTTTCATGTTCGAGAGATGAATTTAGATGACTTTAAGGACTTTAAAGATCTGTCCACTAAGATAACTAATTTAGAGAAGGATGTAAATGGGGAAAAGATTAGGTGGACTGCAATCAGGGTTGTACAGGTATAAAAAAGGCACAAAATAGTTTGAATATCAAGTACAGGTATGATAGTGAATGGGTAGTTGTAAACTTGGAAAGTAAAAATGTGAAAACAAGACAAAGAGCAAAGACCATTGATGCCACTTCTGTAACTGTAACACAACTGCGTCAAAGTGGTCCTTTGATCTCACAGGATAAATATAATGACCTAATTTCTCTTTGCAACTCTGGGGCAATCCCTGAACAGTACCATTCAACATTCATAGGACTCCGCCAAAATGAAAGTGTGAATAGTTCAAATGCCACGTCGTCTGATGATGAAAATTAAAGTCAAAGAAAGTTAATGCTATTCGATGGAGTGATTTGAATGTATATGGGCTAACTATGAAAGGAGAGAATCACCTTTATGAAACTTGGCCACATCATTATGATGACAGGGCAGAATCATACATACCAATAATTGTTCCATTTACCTTTAGAGTTAAAATAACATGTTCGCACTATATGTATGATGTATAACCATCCAAAAACTGAACTAATTATGAATCTGTTCGGATGACTGTTAACTACCAATGAAGAGAAAGGATGGCCATGGTCAGGATATTTTTTAACTTTGTGGATCTAATATATTTACGCAATTTCAGGATTCTAGGTACATCCATTCATAATAATACCAAATTTCCTTTGATCGACGTCCATAATATTCGAACATTTTGTACATCTTCAAGACATGGAAAGGAAATTCAGCAATTATTGCAATTTAAGCTTCCTGAATATCCCGTTATGTATCTGGGAAGTTTCATACTCGTGGTTCTTACCATTCACAGTCAGGCCATGGATATTCAAATCACTCGTCATCTACTATTATGCATTCTATCAGAGTTTGCGAGTGAATGTGATTTGTGGAATCTGTATTTAGAATAATCATTCTACTGTTTGTTAGGAATGATTTTATAACATTAAGCCTATAAGTCAAACTTGTCTATAGCGAACACCTATTTAGTGGTACATGTTGGAACTTCATTTAGCTGCCAAAATTTCGTAAGATCGCCTGTCCTAAAGAACAATATAAGAGTAACTATTCTCCCTGGGTTTTTTTCAGAAGCCATTAATTTTCATATTGCACTCGACATATATTGATTGACCGATTGCTTTAGTGTCCGTTTTAACCATGCAAAATGTCTTATAAACGACGATGAAAGGGTTTAGTGTAATATTGTTTACTGCGCTTAATAATTATTATGAAAATGGATGATCAGAACTATTATGACTGTCGTTGTTACTTTTATAGCCTTGTGAAGGTTGTTATCATAAGAGGCAAAGTGACATTTTGAGCTGTAAAAAGGTGTATGTCCGTATACGGCTTTTTGGCATTACTGACATGCCAAACTAATGTGAACGAAAAAGTCGTATATATGTATACATTAATATTGCATTCTTACACAATCTGAATTCCAGTGCTAAAACGACGTATAAATCAGAAATTATGTAATAACATCAAAAATGTTTTATATTCGCATTTTGTTTTATTCTAATTAGTACAGATACATTTTGTTGCTTTCAGAATAAAAGGTGTAATACTTATTGTTACATTATATTAGGTTTTATAGAGTTTTTTTGCTCTCCTGAAAAGTTGGGAAAATTGACATACGCCCCTATTGTTTTCCAGTGACGAGATGATCACTCAAAATGTTTGCAATTGTTCCCTTTACATGCCAGACAATACATCTGATAATTGTATTTGACCATATCATCTCCCAATTAGTCACTGTCACACTCAGATAACGATCCATCACATGGCTTGCTGCTATTGTTGTCGTTTGACCTGATTACCAAGACCAATACAATCACATAGGGTACAATAAGCCGCGTTATCAGGTTACTGCTTAATACAAACTGTACTATGACCTCTACTAGATAATAATTAGCTTCACTGCTCATAACATCTACACTAAACTCACCTACGCATTACCGGTATTTAAAATCCGTATGCACACACAATTTTAATAGCCAGTTATACAATATATTTGAAACACAATCAAAATCCGTCTCGCGTAAGAAATAAGCAAGCAATGCAAGTTTGGGAACGCGCAAAATGGGAATTCTGATTTCAACTTTTTCAATTCCGGCAATCAATAAGCCACCCGTGTATCTACACTACTCCGGCTACGGCTAACAGGGCCCTGCATAGAAATCAATAGTAAAGATTTTCAGATTCAGATTATTTTATTTACACCCCCAGGCCACATAATGGCATATGGGGAATATGAATTTACAGAAATTATAAATGTTATGGCGATCAGACATTATATATCAATTCATAATTACATATTTTGGTATTTATCTAGTTATATAACCACTGTTTGTGCTTTCGGTAGTAGTAGTAGTAGTAGTAGTAGTAGTAGTAGTAGTAGTAGTAGTAGTAGTAGTAGTAGTAGTAGTAGTAGTAGTAGTAGCAGCAGCAGCAGTCATATGGTCATATTGTGAGTGTCATCAGGATTTAGATTATAATAAATATATAATAACTGATTAAACAAGGCAGATATCGAAAGCGGTGTCGCCGAAATTACACTTAGTGCGCGCTATGTTTGTAATTGGTTCTAGTACAGTTTTTCCTGCTGGATACGCTCGTACGCGTTTCTTTTTTTAAATTTTATTTATAAAACAGACTGATTTATTCTAAATCGGTTATCAAAGAGGTATTTGAAAATCCCGCAAATTTGGCTAATTTTCATTGAAATTATGATGAAAGGGAGATAAGAGAAATGTCGTCTTATAAGAACCGCCTGATCAAATAAATTAGCGTGACTTACCTACGTACATACATTTTGAGCTGTGAATCGATCAGCGCGTTGTACACGTGTTGTGCTCATGCTATTGTTATATAGCCCGAGTGAATAAAGAGGAGTGAAACTGAAACTGTTGGTGTCTGTCTGATATTTAACAAAAGTTGTTATTGTTATTAACAGAGAAAGTTTCAAGTGTTTCGGTGTGTATTTTATGAAAAATTGACACATGTGTGATCTATTATGTAAAGTTATACCAGTTGTGTCATACACACTTTAAATCGATAGTTGAGATTTTCTACTATCGTACCACGTCCTCTGCTACCATTCAACAGCACCAGTTTTCTTATGATTGAGAAAATGTTGCGAAATGTACTAGGACTCTGGTGAGTTTAATGAAACAATCAGAAAATTCACTTGATCACTGAAAAGTAATTTAAATTCTGAAATTCTAAGCTGTTGCGTTTGTCAGCAGATAATATTGTTATTTTTCATATAAACACGGCTTTCAACCCATTTAATATTCTTGATATGAACACACGTGTAATTCTCAAGGAAAGGTTTTTCATTTGGTATATAATGCGTAAGAAATATTTTCATTGGTCAGATAATACGTAAGAAATCTTTTCATTGGTTAGATAATGCGTAATAAGCCATTATATGTTAAGCCGAATCTAGTACAAAATGGTTAGAAAATATGAACATTTGATGTGTAAATTCCAAATAATAATATATGTGTTAAATAGAATCTCAAGCTCATTGCCATTAGGTATTAAATTTATCAAATTAGTTAAAGCTCGTCGCAAATGAGATCTTACCAAAGGTGGAAGATAAATTTGATACAAAATGTAAACTCCGGTGAGATCGTCTTTATATCAACTGCTATAGCGCACTATCCTTTGCTATCGGTTATCATTTTCTAATATTCTCCAATCGTGCCCCTATTTGGACCTTTCCAGTTTATCCATCAATCAGATGACTGTCTTAATCGTCTACGTGACGTGTATGATGACGTCATAATCAACAACGTTATGAATGACGTAGATGGACATGCACGTTTAATTCATGACGGATTAAGGGTTGTTGTACGAATTTTATGTCTTTACTATTTAATGAATATGCTGTTGAGTATTTCGAAACTAATTTGACTGGGCCATAATCAGCAACAGCACCCAGTCAACTTAGTTTTAAAATATTCAACAGATTACCTGTATAGTTTTCCGGAAATTGATAGGCAGGAAGTTCCCAACACGGTCAAAATGTTGGTGGAGCTTAGTTAGAGATGGAAGGGGCATAGCTAAAACTGGATTCATCCATTTATGACGACTCCCCCCCCCCACACCTCCCACTGGTATTATCTACTACTGTCTGGAAATTATTTGGTATTACATAATAAAATCATAAATCGTCTACTAACATTTATTATCTATCTAATATATATAGTCTCTTATATCCAATATGGTCCTCTACTAATCGCTATCGTCCGTTGAAAACCTCATAATTTTTCCATTTCGCTGCATATAGTACTCATTTGTTATTATCGTCTAATATCCGCTGTAGGCCTATATTCTACTACCATTTATTCATTCCGTAATTCCGTGTCACATTCGTTTCGAAATAGCAGAGATGCTATGAGAAATCACGGAATGGACCATTCCACCTTTAATTATGCCCCGCCCATCTCAATCTAAGCTCCACCAACATCTTGCTCCTATTGGGATCGATCGATCTCTGAAATTCCTCACTATCAATTTCCAGAAAATTATATAGGTAAGCTCAGCGCCCATTCAAATTAGTTTCAAAATATTCAACAGCATATTTCTTAAATAGCAAAAAAATACAATTCGTACAATGTGTCGGACTATTAAGCGTTAAAGACGGGCATAATCGAATCATTCATGACGTCATAATTATGACGTCAGCATACACGTCGCTTAGTTGATTATGACGTCATCTGATTGAATGATTGAGGAAATTGATTCATGAATTGTACACGATATTTAATAGATATTAATCACGAATAGAAAACCAAACAAGTAGAAATAAACCGGCTATTCAGGTGATGGAGGAGATTCAATATCGTAGAAGTTGGCAGTGGTGGGCTTGTAGTGTCATGGAATGGACCTTTGCAGAGTATCCACCCATCATATGACGTCATAATCAACTACGTGACGTGTAGAATGACATCATAATGAATGGCGTCATGAATGACGTAGATAGGTACGTCACGAACGCATATTTGAAGACGGACTATGCGTTGTTGTGCGAATTGTATCGTTTTACTATTTAATAAAAATTATGTTGAATATTTTGAAAATAATTTGACTGGGCACCCAGTCAAATTAGTTACCAAATATTCAACAGCTTTCCTGTATAGTTTTCAGGAAATTGATAGTTAGGGCATTCGGGGATCGATCAATCCTAACACGATGAAGTGTTGGTGGAGCTTAGTTAGAGATGGGTGGGACATAGCTAAAAAAGGGAAGGTCCATTGAGAACAATGCATCATTTATGGCAGATAGTATGGAATAAGTGTTGCAAATTTACAGTTGATGAGAGAGCAGCATGCATCTAACATAAAATAACACATGCTTGCGATGGATGGACATATTTCTTGCTATGCCCATTCCATTTCTAGCTAGACTCCGCCCACTTTGTGTACGTATTTGAATCGATATAACATTTTGGACCATGAATTCCCAGAATTCCAATTTCAAGTTAACTATAATGGTATGCTTCGGAATATTTTGAAACGAATTTGACTCGACGCTGTTATAGGATAAACAAGACATTTATTAAGTGTAAATTCACCAAGGACATAAAATGCAGACGCTTAGTGTCTGTCCTTTTAACACTTCCATGTCAGAGGACCTACGTCATTCTATTTTGATGTCAGTTAACACGTGGTCGATGTTGACTATGACGTTTGCTACTTGAGTGACGTATCAGATCCTCCATTCAGCTAGCACGATTATCCCTGTTGGGAATTATTGAAGAAATAATGACACCGTAATCGTCAGAGCTGACGACGTTTCCGGTTTGTCAGAAATCGAAGATTTTGAACAACATGGGATAATATATCAGTGCTTTATCCAATGCGTCACCATTTAGTCCATAAGTTAACCACACTTCGGAAAGGTTATGAAATGAATCTTTGTATATTTTGTTACAGCATTTGTAAATATGTTTGTTCATGTCAGTGTTCTATATAGAAGATCATTTCTAGACTCCAGCTCAGTGGCTTGTTCAGAAATGGCAATACTCTAAGTATTAAATTTTCCTTAGCTTAAATTTGCAATAATGCAAATTAAAGAATAAGAGGACTACTGTAAATGCTTTAATTTCTGTTTTTCAGATTCTATCCTGTCTGGTATTACTGTCCTATACCAAAGAATTTTTCCACATATGCCGTTTCCGTCGTAGCTAATGAATGTGACAGACCACTGAATATTCTACCGGTGATGAACGCCGAGCGGCCACCAAATGGCGTATATCTGAAGAACTTTACAGTCTGTGTCAGTCCGTTTAGTAAATCTTACAAAAAAAGTTACGAATTGATTGAGAAAATTGAACTTGACAGCATGTTTGGAGCGGATTACTTTGTCTTCTATAATTTTAGTGTAGGAAAATATTCCGACAAAATCCTAGAATATTATGCCAGTAGAGGAAGGGTGGACGTGGTCCAATGGCAAATACCATTAGATGTCAATACCTGGCCAGCTCCACCAGAAATACATTATTATGGACAATTAGTATCTTTGAATGACTGTTTATACAGAAATGCTCGCACAAGTCGTTATATTGTAGTCACAGATTTAGATGAAATCATTGTCCCAATGCAACACAGGAATTGGTCCGAGATGCTGGACAGCATAATAAGCACTACAAACAGCAATGTTTTTGTTTTTCGATGTATCTTCTTTAGAAAAGAATGGCCAGACTATCCAGAAGAATTCCCAGAGAAAGGGCTAGCAAAGAAATACAAAATCATGTCACTATTGAAAATGGGATCGGAACAAGTTAAAGGATTACATGAACGTCCAAAAACAATCTTGGACCCAAGTTTCGTTGACACAACCGGTGTGCATGAAGTTCGTGCATCCAAACGCGGGATTAAAATTTATAGAGTTCCACCAGAAACTGGACTTGAATTTCATTTCAGAGATTGGGAAAATCCTAATGATGCCAACAAACTAACAAATACCCGCATGTTGAAATACGCAGCTGAAATAACTGGGAGAATCAGTCACGTGTGGGATGATTTAAGCAGTAAGATACCATTACCCGCCAACTGTGGCTGCTGAACTATTGACTGAGGCTTTCACGGAGAAACTGCATTCGTATCTCGCGAGATCTCCTTCGATACGAGATCGAGAAAAGTATCTCGTATGTATTGAGTAGCCATTGGCGATGTGATTTCCACGAGAATATGGTGGCAGAGAGAATTGAAACTTAAAAGGACACGAGCCCTACTCTCTTCATACCAGACAATATTAATTCGCGCAAGACGAGATGATATAAAGCCTATAGTAGTCTGTATGACAAGTAGTTAACCGAAAAATAGTCCCTCTGAATTCGTCGTAAAATTCAAATCTGTCGCAAATCTGTAGCACACAAAATGAGGTCAACAATTTGCTGACGGTACGTGGATGTTGATATCACACGAACCATTGGGTGGATCGAGTCGATATTAATGTCTGTATCAAGCTAGTGATACAGAGGTAAAGATGGTACCAAATTCAATACGATCCACAGTGTTGTTTTACTGTCCCCCTACAGAGATAGACTGGGTCCCAATCTGTCTGGTCTCCGAAGTGGAGTCTGTATAACAGTCGAGTCGTTGTGATGACGTAATAGGATGGCCGGTCAATACATTAGAGGTGTATTCTCGAAGAAGCCACGCCTCTATTTTTAGATTGGGAGAAACTGTTTAACTCAAGCGTTGCAGAAGGCTTTTGCTTGTAGCTTATCCGCGCCACGTATTTGGTCTTCTGAAACTAATTTGCCTTGTGAATATGTTCAATTGAGTTTCTCAGTGTACCTTTTACGAATTGTACCTCGTTTATAAATTAGCAATTTAATGACTTCCGAATATTTTTGAAACTAATTTGGCTGAAAAAATTCTCAAGTAAACTTCCCTTTGTACCATTTTCAAGTGTACGATTTGAGTCACAATCTAATAGCTGTCGAATATTTCGACCTTTCTCCTTGTGCTACTTTCGAGTGTACGAATCACATTTTGTCGACAAAGCTATAATGAATATAATTACGTATATAAAATCTGCCGTCATGAAATATAGTATCAACTGTAATACATCATATGCCTATACAAGGACTGAGTGTAATAAAGTGAACTTGAACTTGAACTTGTCTCAGAAAGGCAAGCACACCTCAGAAGCGATAATGGACCATTCCCGTTTTAGTTATGCCCTGCCCATACCTAGTTAAGCTCTACCCACACCTAGTTAAGCTCTACCCACACCTAGTTAAGCTCTACCCACACCTAGTTAAGCTCTACCCACACCTAGTTATGCCCTGCCCACACCTAGTTAAGCTCTACCCACACCTAGTTATGCCCTGCCCACACCTAGTTAAGCTCTACCCACACCTAGTTAAGCTCTACCCACACCTAGTTAAGCTCTACCCACACCTAGTTAAGCTCTACCCACACCTAGTTAAGCTCTACCCACACCTAGTTAAGCTCTACCCACACATAGTTAAGCTCTACCCACACCTAGTTAAGCTCTACCCACACCTAGTTAAGCTCTACCCACACCTAGCTCGCGTTGGGATAGACCGATCCTCGAACGCCATTACTAGCAATTTTCAGTAAACTATACAGGTAAGCTGTTGAAAGTTTTGAAACTAATCTGACTGAGTACTGTTGCTGCCTATGGCAGAAACGGCACCCAGACAAATTAGCTTCAAAATATTTAACAGCATCTTTATTAAATTGTAAAGACATACATTTCGTACAACCTGGTGGACTATTAAGCGGTTAAGACGGACTAAATCGAGTCATTTATCCTGTAATTGATTATGACGTCATCCTACCAGGCACGCAGTTGATTATTACGTCATATGATGGATGGATAAACTGGAAAGGTCCATTGCATACGCACTGTGTTTTGGCTAAGTTGCTTTACTCAAGTCATTTCAGTTTTGCCAGACGTCCATTGACTCATGATGATATCTACACCAATTAGATTTCGTGTACTTCAATCGGAACAACATTCACAAGAAAGTTTTTTCTACAAAATATAAATACATTTCATCTCTAAGAATAAACGATGGCTGCCTCTATATATTCCAATATATAGAAGGTTCATGTTACTAAGGTTGTATATTTACCTTAAATGTGACAAATACAAGCAGGTAATTTCCTCAAGGATATTTACCCAATGGTTTTTTTGGCATTGTACATCTAGTAGAATGCTAGAAAAAATGGGTAGAGATAGGGTGAGGATGGGAGGGGTGGAGTGGATAGAGGTCGGGTGGGGATGGGAGGGGTGGGGTGGGTAGAGGTGGGGTGGGGATGGGAGGGGTGGGGTGGGTAGAGGTGGAATGGGTAGGGGTAGGGGTAGGGGTAGGGGTAGGTGGGAAAAGAGTGGAATTCTTATCTGAATAACACACAACATTATCACTACCATTTAATAGTAAACGTTTGGTTTTGCTATTTTGACGTGAATAGCGTTGTTGTCAGTCAAATAATAGATGGATTCGCTCCTCACTCAGCAAAATCTCAGTTCTTGAACTTGTAGGACGACTTACATCTTCTATCTGGGGTCTTAGAGAATGCGATCAAAACAATTCGGCTATGTCAACATAAATTCATCAAGAATACCGCTCAAATACAAGAGGCAAAGCAACGTGACTTAGCGCACGCACCGCCACCAGTGGTCGGTCTTAAACATGTATGATTAAAAAATATATCTGGATTGTGATATGAGTTTTTAAAACTTGACTAGGCCATAAAACTGATTGTTATTGATAGTATTTGTTGACTAATCAGTCATTAAATCAAACAGTCATTAGATCAATGATTGGTTGGTGCGAATGCTGGTTACGCGTTCAATGTCACACCTGCCGATTGCTTTCCCTCGGTACATCCGGGAAACAACCGGCAGGTGTGACATCTGGGGTAAAATATTTTTGAAATCACGATGGTCTCAGATGATCTCCTGCACCTTTGGAGATAAATGACGACAATTAGTTGCTTGTGGAACTATTATATTTTACTAAATTTTTACCATACTATACAGATATGATGTTGCATATTTTGAAACAATAGGCAGCAACAGCATCATCTCCCAGTCAAATTAATTTCGAAATATTTAACAGAAAGTATGTTAAATTGTAAAATCGGCAGCAATATATGTTAGCCATATTAGCCATAAAATACGTGAACTATCTCAGAGTTTGAGGAAAGTTGCATAAAGAAGATTAATAGGATTTATGAGAAGCTGTGAAATAATCATCTAAGTTTAGTGACTGGACCAAATTATGGAGGATTTCTATAGAGAATACATATTCCGTATATATTAGGAGCAAATGCACGGAACAAAGCGTATGCAGTAGATGATTTGGACAACATTCACGGAGAAATTAATAGGTTTAATGTCCAATTTGCAAGTCTGCCCCTGTCCAAAGTAATGCACGAGCAGGCTATCCAGATTGTAAAATATACACATGCCTATGGATACAAGTGGCGACCTCCATTTTGACATTCGAAATATGACCTCGGTGACCTCAGTGAAATCCATGGCCTTCAATACCCTCAGTGTCGATTTTCAAAATCTGATTACTTGCAATTCCTTGTTGTCGTTTCATTGATATTTCATTAGTTCCTCCATTGTCTGTTTTAACCATTTAACACTCAAATTTGTTCAAGAAAATTTCGATTTTCTCATAGAAAATGTCTATTCGCAGACCAAGAGAAGACTGTTTTTCAAAACTTTGCCACAGTCATTCCGGGTCTGCAGATGGACATTTCCCAAGACCACTGCAGAAGTCGTGTTTGGCTGCTATGAGGGTTACATGGTTAATAGATCAATCATACGTTGTATTCTTAGACGATTTTGTAAATGCAACATGCACGGAACACCTTTATTGTGATATAACTTCCCCAAGTCTTATTTTCATATAGTTGGAATTAAATTGACAGAACAATGCCATCTTTTACTTATAATACCGTTTTAATAAATTACCCCGGAATAAACATTTTCCTAAAATCTCAACATGCATACGCTCATATTTTACTGTTCTGATGATTTCGGGCTGGGAGAGATTTTCATACGTTTCATATCAGCTAATTAATTATTTACTCACTAAAAACGAATACACATATAATCCATATACATTATGAGTAAATGCACAGAACAAAGCGTTCACGTAATAGATTATTTGGACAGATACACGGGGACAACTTTTCTATGAGGTAAACGCGAGGTGGCCAGTGGCAACGTGTTTTGTGAAAGGTATCTTCAGAGGACGCTGCGCGGACGGCGGATTTACAATGTAATAAACATTATCACTGAGCCACAGGCAGTAAGCGGCATCACCCAGTCAGATTAGTTTCAAAATACTCAACAGCTGACCTGCATATTTAGAGCCGAGCAGTCAGAACAATGTAAAAATCTACTTAATCAACAAGACAACAACTCTGCACTTGCTTATGATGAAATACAAAAACCAAAATCCAGCGTATACATTCCAACAGGAATTATAAGCAGGGACCACGGAGGTGCTCTGATCCACGCAGGAGACGACAATATAGATATAAACACCGAAACTGTGGATGGCAGAAGGACTTTCCATTCTATTAGTCCGGGAGCCAAATTTCAAAAGGGGTCTAGAAGAATGGTTTCGTAGCACACCCAGTATTCAGAAGGTTTGTCTCTATATTATGCTAGACCGATGTCTTGGGTATATTCTGAGCCGTGTTGTACAAGAAAATTGTGGTATCACTAACCCGTGAGAAGCCCATTTACAATAGGTGTTGAATGTAGCTCTCAAACAATTTTCACAATGGTAAATTTTTCACAAACTTAAGCGCAAGTTATATCAATACAATCTTAACCAAAATCGAAAGGAGTGATCGTATATCGCAGATTTATACAAAATCAACCTCGTTTAAGACACCCGTATGTTGCTTGGTACATATTGGGGCACTTAAGTCTTCTTGTGACTAGCAATACCTTAGCTACAACAATGTCCATGTTTTCTAAATTTTTCATAATTAAACTTTTAACTGACATGCAGTGCATGTCTACACAAGCTGGCAGGACATATTTATAACGTGAGCAAATGAGAGAATGTTACTCATCCGTGTCAGAGTCATCTTCGATAATTGTATGCTGAACATTGTCACACATTTCACCTCCCATACAAAGGCATGCTTCAGTGCAGAGTAGATTGTTAGCCTTGCATTGACAGAGATCTGTTCTTTTGCAGGCAGACGTTTGACATCTACATGATGTGAGTTCAATTAATCTAAATGGAGCAGGATCCTTTGACATTAGAACATGCTTGAGTAGACCATCCACTATACTCCAGCCATGTCCATTTGGAGATGGAAGATTCTGAACAGCTTGCAATGAACGTCTCCAAACAAGAGCTTGAAAATTGGCCCTTTCGGTGTGATGCTTTAGACTATTCGATGTAGGTGGAAGATTTTCATTTCTTTGTCTCTTTTGACAAAAGAGCCAATAACGGGTTTCATCGGCTGTCTTTCCCACATCCCTGGTGGTATACAACTCACAGACAAATTTCTCACATAGAATTGCAGTATTCGGTGATAAGTCAACATGTTCGCCGAGTTGGGCTAAGCTAAGCTGATGACATTCAGATGACTTTAAGAGATTGAATGCTTTTCTCTTAGCGACTCCAAATAATGCACTAGTGCTATCACAACCTGTAAGAGAATGAAACCCAGGCAAAGACAGACAGATAGCTGGGCCCAGTACTTGAGCAACTGTATGTATTGGTATGTATCCCAATTTGTCCTTTGTGCCCGTACGGAACCATAGTTCAGAACAGTGAAGCGAACGATACGTATCTATACTAAGTACTGCCACGTCTGTATCAGGAGACTGTATAACAACACGCATGTGGTCTTTTGAAGCGTGTATCGCGTGCAACATCATACGCGTATCTGCTTCCTCGTGATCTGATCGAAGTCCTTCCAAATACGACGAATTGTTCGCTGAAATGACAACAACATCCATTCCATCGTTAAAGCCACCAGCAAGAATGACGCAATTGTCGGCAGATAGCATATTTGGACCAGTATCACGCCACCGCTTGCTGAGAAATGCAACCAGGTTACTTTTGTTGCTTGGATTGCTGATGTACTTGGCCCATTGCTTTGGAACGGGAGTATTTTCTCCAGCAATCTTTACTTCCAATGCTGTTGATGACCCACGTTTTAGCCGCTCTTCCGCTTTGAGAGATTCCAGTCTATCATATCTGTCAAAAACTATATCTACTCTGTTGCAGTCTTCTTGATTCAGTGGAACTGTAAAGATGTGCCAGTATTTATCAGCCAATTCTCCAAAATGTAGACGTACCTCCAGTTTTAACCATTTGCACAATTGCCATGCCATCTAATACATAAGCTGTTGCGCTTGTCTTGTCAACAGGTGGAAGCCGTCCATCAACATTTACTTCCTTTTCTAGTTCACTTAACAAAACACTTTTCACATTCTTTCTTAGAGTCCCATCCGTATGTGACAATGATAGTGGAACAGCAGACAGTTCATACGTCATCACTAGTTTTAAATCAACATCTCTGGACCTTGCGGCAATAATTAATCGACCAAATAGTTCGCGGTCAGATCTCACATTGTGAATTTTTTCATCATTTGTTTTGAGTTTTTTCTTCTGTGCTAGGCTGGCAAATGTTTTAAGTTGTAAGTGTGGCAACGTGTCCCAAAAGCTTCTCGTGTTAGTGTCCAGCCGCTCCTGAACACAATTTTCAATAATCTCCTTACCAATGTCACAGGCGGAAACAAGTCTTTTGGCGATTTCACTAGGCAATACCACGCCAGTTGCAATGTTTACAAGCGGAAGACACTCGCTGTCGTCGTTTTCCGCAATATTAAAGGGATTGGTCATTATATCTGATGAGAACATCGAAAGTATCTTCTGCACATCGGTTTCATCCCTGTTCATTCGATTAGTCCCCATTTCCTTATGTACTCCAAACATGTGACTATCTTGTAACCCACACATTTGCTTTGTGACCGTTGTTATGGCTGCCCTCTCGTGGCTAGTTAAAAACCACCTCTCCAGAGCTCCTGGCTTTTGTGTTATTCCAATAATACCACCTCGCTTTTTGGAATCCAAATTAATCGATTGCTCTAAGGCCATATCTGTCCACACTTGATTGAATGGATGGTCTGAGCGACTTACGGAATGATTTCCATTCAAGAATTGTTCATGTACATGGGGATGTGTACTTGGAAGCATCTTCATGTCCGCAAGATATATTGACAGCCATCTTGCATAATTGGTTCTGTCCATGCTGTAGAAATATGGCGCCATAGCAGCAGTAGCAGATAGGTGTGCCTGCCAATCTCCAGTTCTCTCAGCTCTTATGAATCCAAGCAGCAGCTCTACCATATGAATATATGAGTTCAAAAATGCGAACAGGTGTGATTTCGAGCTTGACTCAACTTTAAAGGATTTTAACAGCTATTGCAATTTATTCACGTACATACACACCTCTTTGAAATTTTCTTGCAGTGCGTCTAAGTCGTCAATGCTGCTTCGGCACATCTTAATTTTCTCATCCAGACTCTCCAATTCTGTTGGAGTAATGTGGTCTTCATGTTGTCCATTTTGTTGAACCCATTTGGAAAAAGACTGCCATTGTAATCGCAGCAGCGCTTCCATAACCAATTTGTGAGCCCTCACTCCTCGATTATATGACTTCCCTTTAAGTTAAGCAGCAGCCGTGCTGCTACCATATGTGTTGGCCTCTATGAGGAGATCTTCTAAGCCAGAGTCATCAAACATCTTTCCAATAACAGCTAAGTAGTTTAGCGCAATGTGGAATCCCCCCAGTCTGATCACAGTGTCACTAAACTCTTCTTTATATCGCCACTGTATCTCCTTTGCCTTGACATATATGGCCAAGTCGAATGTAATGACCGAGTCATTCTGTCCTAGTGTTGTCATCATTCTTTGAACTTGTTTCAAAATTACCCCGGAACAAGTGTTACAGGCATAATTTGAATTATATGTAGACAATGACAATGAGAGCGATGTGAGGTGTAGTCTTCATTTTAATTTGTTTTTCCGCACCGATTACCACCACATCCATCTGTCTCATTCCAACCACCATTACCTGGGTGCTTTGTCAACAGTGGTACAGCTGGATATACAGATTCTATGATGGAGTTAGTATACATACATAAAATATAACCTTCACATTTCACCCTCGCCTTTGGTATATGCATGCAAAATGTATGTTGGATATATGTTAGGTCGATATCCGTCTAAATATCATATATGGTGAATCTAATACGATATTACTTTGAGTTATGACACGATCATGCTTATATCGTTGTGCACTGTGGATACAGCCAAAGCCTAGACCTCCTATGCAAAGAAATCAGGATAACTAATTAGTGCTACCACAATTTGTTTGTACAACAGGGCTTAAAATGTGTGGGACATGTCCCCCAAGCCACAGCAAGTGTCAGACCTTCCGAATACTGGGTGTGCTACGTCACGATTCTGACCTAGCTTTAGCTCCTGGACTATATGGCACTGGTAGATTTTCAAGACCAATCAATGGCAGTCCAGTCTACAACAGAGAAGACAAGATTCCGGAAAAATAGAAGTAAATCTCCATATGTTCCAAATGAAGAAAAGAGTGACTTTACGAACGTGGCCTTGTATGAAAGGCCAAAGGAAAGACCAGAACCACCAAAATACACAGACCCCATAGAGAAATAGGGTCCTGCAAAAGAGAAAAACCCAGACTTCGTGATTTGCCATGGATTTTGCTTCGACATGTTTCCAGAGAAATTTGGCCATTTCCCGTGAGAGCAAATATGATCAGGATCAGACAATCCCATATTGCACTGGATTCAATGCTCATATCTCTCGAATGAATGACAATGAGACAGTAACCGCTTACAAGACAATGATTGATACCCCGCCTGCAGACATGTCGACTATTTATACAACCATGAATGAGTATAATGGCCAAACAACTTGGGCAAGAATGTGCTGTTCAGTCCACGCATCAGCAACTGTATGCTTCTGCACAACGGATAAAATGGAGCAGACCTGATGAAGTCAACATGCATATCCTTCGACTTGGAGGTTCTTACACATTTTTATCCTATATAGCAACAATTTATTGGTAGATTCGAGGGTGTATGTATCCTATACTATTGACCAAATGTTAGCAGGAAAACAGTTCCATCGCGTTGTTCGAGATCTTACTCTAGTATTTGAGTCACTGACGCACACGTTTATGGTAGCATTCTTCAGGGGTGTAAGGTAAATAATAAGCATGTCTCAGATAACGCATCTGAGCAACTCTTTCAGATCTGCTTCTCACCAGATCGAACTGATAGAAACTACATTGACAACATGCACTGTGCCACTCATAAATGATTTTAAAGCATAATGGTGTGTTAAGTGACCCACCTTTCAGTTCTGGGATCAGTTTCTATACGCTGTGCAAATCCTGCTTCAAAATATCAGAGTAGAAAGGCAAGGGGATGGTTTGGTCATTTGGATTCTCTTTCTCGAATGCTTCGTCACCTTGTTGTAATATGGTGCCAGTGTTTGAATTAAACAGGAGGGTGGTTCTCGATGGGGGATTCGCTTATCCCAGTCACAACCCGCGTACCGACTGAGATCTTCCTTCTAGTGGAGATATATGGAATGGATGACACAATGCTGTATTCTATTGATGACTCGTTTACTGACCTTTCTTAATTCTGTCGCTAACACATGTAATTCCAAATGCTAGTCACGTGTCGCTTACCTATTCTAAACCTATTCTACTTAACTCTCTCTAAGAGAGAGGTATTCTAATGAAACATAACAAAGTTAACCTTACGTTCGTTATTTTAACTGACTAGCCAGCTAACTATATAGCTGACAATCTCACTACTCACTAGCTGCCACTAGCGGTCCGAGTCCGCTGTCCAAGTCTGTCCGAGTCCGTAACTCTCGCTCTCACTAACTGTCGTCAACATTCGTCCACTCTTAAATATCATTCTGTCGTTATGTCAACAAATTTGTGTGTCCTAAGTGATGGCGTGTATGAGCGTGAATGTGGCATAAGAGTATAATTAACTAATTTAACTAATACTAATTAACGTATATAATACAGATGTATAACAGTATATAATAACATGGGTACATTGAATTAAAGGAGCTATACAACTAATAATTGATTGTTCCATTGTGGGCGTGTCGATTAATAGTCTATTCATACATTTGTCCATTTATCCCGGTACGGTTCACTGCCTGTCCCACCCAGTCTGCCACGTGTCACGGGGCGTGCCGATCATCCAACCGTATCCTATAGTCGTGTAGTCGCGTGTACGTGTCTGGGCGTGACTATTGTCAAGCGTATTCGTGCGTTCATGTATGCGTTCTTAAGGCCGATGTGTGCGTGCGTGCGTGCGTGCGTGCGTGCCTGCCTGCCTGCCTGCGTGCGTGCGTGCGTGCGTGCGTGCGTGTGGGTGGACGGGTGGTGGGGGTGCTGTGTGGGTGGGTAGGTGTTGGTGGGGTTGGTGGTGGGGTGGGAAGGATGGGGATGGGTGCTTGGTGTTGTTGCAGCAATTGACCTCAACAACAAGCAAATAATTCACCTTGAGGGAAATGTATCAATGTCGTATTTAACACCGGTCCAACGGAAGAGATTTGTTTGAAAGGGTTGAGTAGGGGGGGGGGGGAGGGGGGGAGAGGGGGTGTGTAACAATAGGCCGAGACATGACCTACATTTCGCATAATACATAATCGGAATTACGTGCTGCAATGCATACTTGAAAAGAGGTAAGAAATGCTCTAATTCAGCGTCTGTAACTTTGTACCTAAAATTTTAAAAGGCACATTAGTTGCTGCTATGGCCGTTAGAACAGGGGAGTGGGGACCACCCACCACACCGCAAAATTATCTTAGGGTGGGTGGGTAGGGGTGCACCATATGCCGTCATGCCCAATAAAACAGTGATTGATATTTAGGAAAAAAAAATTTCCAAAATTTCTCAGAAGAATGACCATTTGCAGACCGAGAGAAGGCTATATTTTTGAAAATTTTACCACTGGAATGAATGGCTCATTAACCGAGCCAGTAATTCCAGGGGTAAATTTTCAAAAATTGCTGTCTCAATCTGCGCATGGACATTTCTGAAGACCACTATGGAGACCATTCTTGGCCGGCTTAGGCAGCAAAGGTGGTCTAAATTTGCAAATATTCATGGGAAGACACCTGGACCCCCTGTTCCTCCCCCAAATCATGAAATCGTTCTGCCGCCCTTAGTTGTTACAAACTCTTGCTATCCAAAATAGCAGCACCAGTCAGCACCACTTATCTCAATGTTTCAGAAATAAACGTTACTATATTCAGCAGTGTAAGGGTTATCAATCTGCACAATGGATACAAGGTGTTGCTACAAACCATTGTTGTACATGTATAATAATGGCATATATTAGCAAAGCTTGTTCAACTGGATATCCAAATATTCCAAGCGGTATTTCTGTTTTATTATGATCTATTACTTTTTGATATGGCAACAGTCATCAGCAACAGTACCGGAGGGCCTCATAATAATATAGTCAGAAATATAATTTTTGGTGGAACACTGCTGTGCATATCCCAGTCCTATTTCAGTGAATTTCACACGTCCTCACAAGAATGCAAAGCACTACGTTGTGCTGATGCTCTAATACATCGTGGCTCCATTAAGCACTTGATTTGCAATTTATAATACAGATTTAAAGATTTTGCATATGCGTGCGTGAATGTGCGCGCGCATATGTGCATGTATGCGTGCATGCATGTGTGCGGGTCTCTTTTTGTATAAATGTTGTTTTAACTATGTACCATAATGCACGTGATTACGTACACTCAGCCATATGCAGATTAGAGCAAACTTGGGATTCCATAGACAATGTGTACAGAGTATTGTAAAAATACTAGATCTGTATAGGTTTGGATAATATGCATCAGTTATATCACACGTCTCACAAATGATATTTGCATTTCCATCTAGATTAACACAGTGGGTGAACGTGCTGATATCGTTCAGATAGCACCTAAACATTACCTGCGAGGACTACTTTTACACATATTTATCTTTTTGTTGTGAAACTTTCACTGCTGGTTCGTCATGCAAAGTATAGAATGCTACCATTCAAATTATTATTTATTTATCGATGCATATCCGTGCTCTTCTAGGCCTGCTTATCACCAGCATATATATATTTTGCCTTGTTCACTATTTACTTATCTTTCTCTTATTGCGCATATAACGGTGTGCACTCAGACATATTCAGATGATAGCAAACGTGAGAGGACTTATATATAATCATAACATTAGTTGTGTTACTGGAAGCAAGCTATAGAAGTTTGTCTTTGTGATAAACCACCAAGAACTAAGCCGGCTGCGTGTTGGCCTAATACACATTTCCCACATTACCGTATTTTGGGAAAATACCTTCCCATAATGCCTCGCTCACATCGTTTCTGGTAAACACTCCAGGCGCTGCGCGGACAGCATTACATTGCTTTTAGGTTCAGATACAGGACACTTTAAGCCGTTTATATGAAAAAATAAGTTCAATAATATTATTAAAGTCATACATCATTGGAAAGCTCATCCAAATCTCTATATATTTTTAATTTTTTCTCAAGCCATTTATAATTTTAAAATACACCATACTCGCCGCTTTTTAAATTTACTAAATCTAGAGACAAAGGTATACACGCAAATATCTTAGTGAAAATAAATAAAAATGAAATCTTTAGAGATTTTGGACGCGCTTTCCAATGTGTACGACTTCAATAATATTATGATTAAACTTTGTCATAGGAACTCATCAAAATGCAGTGTCTTTTAGCGTAATAGAAACACAATGATGGCTAGTGGCTCATTTCGAGTCTTACCATCGCAAAATGGCGATAGCGTTGATTTTGGGGAATCCATGCATAATGACGTCAATGCGAGAAAGTTGTATTGCCAAAGATAGAATACATTTTCATTTCATTTCATTTTATTTAATACGCCCCGGTCACAGGTGACATGTGGGGTCCGTTACGATGTTACATATTGTAGCGGTAGAGAAGTAGATATAATTATTATTATTATTATTATTATTATTATTATTATTATTATTATTATTATTATTATTATTATTATTATTAATATTAGACTATATTCTACAGACGTCGTCGTTGTCATATTCTTCATCGGTCGAGAAGGTGGTGGTGGTGGTAGGAATGTTGTTGTTGTTGTTGTTGTTGTTGTTGTTGATGTTGTTCTTGATGATGATGCTGTTGATGCTGGTG
The DNA here is from genome assembly GCA_034401795.1 of Chaetoderma sp. LZ-2023a. Lineage (NCBI taxonomy): Eukaryota > Metazoa > Mollusca > Caudofoveata > Chaetodermatida > Chaetodermatidae > Chaetoderma > Chaetoderma sp. LZ-2023a. The sequence goes on along the minus strand of CM067366.1, from coordinate 88,167,434 downwards.
CTGAAGTTGATGTTGATGTTGTTGTTGTTGCTGTTGCTGATTACCTTTGTTTCCGGTTACTATGCACTCGTAACTGCCTTCCGTGTCTGTGTGCGTGCGCGCAATACCAATTGATAGACAATACATGTATACTTGCTCGGAGACTTAGCAATGCACTTTGATTCCTATTAACGCTGACAGTATAAATGGTGCGTGCATTAAAGATCTTGTGAGGACTTGAGATCGATAACGGATTTCAATTAATTCTATGATTTATTGTACTATTTTAATACAATAATCTCATTTTGGAGTGAGAGAAAATATGTTAGACATTCAAATAACGAGATTAAATGGCGCGTCAGTCTAAAATACGTCACGGGACGGTGCCGTGAGCTGGGTCAATATTTCTCTGTCTTTAGTACAAGGTGAAGATTTTCCATCTTCGGGTCTACTCAGAACTGTCTACTACTCCTCTGGTAATTATGATGTGACAGTTGCTGCGACAACCTCTCACCACAGGTGCAGTAGCACGACTATCAGCTCGCCTCGTCACCGATGATGGTGACGATATTTATATTCGATAATCTGGGCCTGTCCTGACTACAGAAGATGTTGACGATTCGGTACGGTGGTCTTCCGTCGGTTCCAGAGTGAACTACAAGCACTACTCAAACTTTTGCCGTGAGGTATATTTTCACGGTGATGTTTTATTATGCTTTTAACTATACATCTAAACTCTAGCTGACAATGACTTTAATAACGATGGATAGTTAGATTTACGATTACTGGTATCTTTTACTAATACCTTGCGCACTTGACTACCGTATTTTACTTATCCTAACTTATCGTTACTTAACTCTAAGCAAGTTGGATGACCTGTCTGTCTCCCTTGACTAAAATACTGATATTTTCAAATGCAATATTTTTCAGACTCTAATTGTTCCCCCCTACTCCAATGTATTCGGAGAGAACTTTTTGATACCAAAATGGCGGACCGGACTCTCGATTAAAGTTAAAGTCCCCCTTATGTACTATTTTTATTGTGTTCTCCCTCCATCTTGGTTTCGTACCGCCGGAGGTTGCTCTTGGTTCCCATTGGATTATGACATCATTTCGACCAATCACGACCCCGACTTTTCTTCCTAGCATCTGCAGTTTGGCCGATTCCTGAGTCATGGAATCTGTCGGATAACGCCCCATAAACTGACAGTGATGGATATTGCTTCGACAATCATTGTTAATCTTTTCTCAATATCTTATTCTGACGGACGTCTTCTGTCAACTTTTCGTCTGGTTTTCTAATTTTCTTGGCGCCAAACGCTAATATGTCCTCGTCCGGCCCCTTGCTTATTAGGCTTGCGCCTGCATTTTACAAGGGTGCCATTACGTAGTGACCATGTGGCCCATCTGATTCACCAACATCTGGTGTCGTATCTGGTGTCGTGGGTCGCCTCTATAGAAATATAGAAACTCGGTCACATTATCACGGTCCTATGGTAAGTCGGTCGTCGCCACGTTACTACGTCATTCTATGAGTCATTCAGTCTGTGCTATGTACACTCTGTCCGTAGCACCATACCGACGCTCTCGCTTGAATATTTAGAAAACTATTGGTCGTAACTTCTGCTGAATACTATAAAAGGTTATGCCGCGACTGCAGCAACAACTTTCATCTTTCAACCACCGACAGACTCCATCAGCTTACTTCCCTAAGTCTTAGTCTATTCTATTCCAATTTCACTTATTGTTTCAGCTACATTTTCATGTCAGTTTTGCATCGACTTGATGCACACACTAGATCGCGCTATTATTTTCCTGCTCATTGTGTTATCTGTTCCTTAGCTCGCCTGGTATTCAAATATAGTAAGTCACTGAGGTCTTAGACTGCAAATATAAGATGTCCCCGGGGTCATGACCCCCCAGAAGACAATCCGATATCTACATACGCCCCTCAACCAAAGTTAATTGACCATCTCTCTTAAGGCCTTAAGAGAGTGTCAACTAACTCGTTGTGGACTATCAACAACCCAAACCTATACCAGCAGCCTGAACGGATACCACCCGATAGTCGTCCAATCATCAACAACTTAATATTACAGGTCAATATACTATACACCAATACTTGTCCGAGTAGCGGAATGCTCGGAAATACATTAGTAGTATTCGTTAGTGTATGGTTGATAATTATACAAACATACATGTCCGGGTAGCAGAATATCGTGCGCAAAAGACTGCCCCCGGAAACACATTAATAGCATCATTAAACCGTGGTCGATAACCTCGATCCACGCGTAACTTAACATAGAGAACAATACGATCAATCAAGCAATACAATAGTATAATATACCACAATTAATTGCTCTAATGACGTCATCTAATCGTGACGACGTCACCATAAATGTCAGTCCTTAATCCTACAGTGCAAATATCATTACAGATCATGTGAATTTTTCCTATTAAATAATACAGTACCAACATGGCACCATACTAATGTTCGTGCTACAACATTTAATATTCACCAATTACTGTTCCAGTGGAAACATATAAAGTTAGTGCCAAAATGTCATGGTGATACCTCCCAGCGGTCTATGCTTACGTTAGGATCCACCATGTCAACGTACGTCTCCATCTCTATCCATTCGGCAGCCGTCGGGTCGATCTCAGTCCTGGCGTCAGCATTAGGCGATGACCCGGTTGCCATCCGCAGCGGCTCCGGTAGAGCTGCAGGTTTCCAGGGCTGCTGGGTCTGAATAGTTGGTGCAATGATATGCGGTTCACTACTATGGGCCGCACGTGGCTTGCATTTATGGGTCGCACGTGGCTTGCCTTTAAGCGCATTCCACATGCGTGATAACACGCCACATTTATATAATATAAGCACAATTACTAACACAACTACAAAGGAACCCGTTGAATATGATACGAAAGAATGTACCCCAATGCCATCGACCTCACTGGGTCGATCATGGATAACGGTGCTAGCGGCACGTACTTAGACTTTTGTAAATGGTTCCACGGTTGTAGCTTTAAATGGTCAACTATCATGGATTGATTTAGAACGCCGGACACATCCAAGTGGGGCATTTCAATGGCTAGGCCTATTCGAGTGTACGTCCGACTATAAGACGCTACAGGCTCGAATCGCCAGCCCCCGCCACTATACCCGCATTCTCCAGACATCAATGCATACACACCATTACTCACCCACATCGGTCCGTCAGTCGTCCGTCGCAATGGATTTCCACCGTCTCGCCGAACGTTTGCAACACTACTCCGATTTTCTCATTGGCAAATAATTTACTAGTGGTTACGTTCGACTTCGTTAGTTGAATATTACAGTTGCTATCAGTCGCATTTGTCAATACACTCACAATACATGGCACGTGGGTCTTGTCGACCCGTGGTTGTCCCTGGCACACCCTAGGGTCAGCACCACGACACTCCGACGCGGTAAAGTACCACCCAGTCTTGGTATCTAGACCAATGCTGGTACGGGCCAGCATCACTTGCATGTAATACCCTGTCTTGGCCAGTGGTTCAGGCCATGAGTGTAGTCCATATTCGATATATTGTCCTCCGTCAATTAACGGTAGTGTCGCCACATAATGGAGCTTCAACTCGTCCCGCCACAATGGATATACCACTACATTTCTGTAATACCACTGATACGGGTTCACCAGCCTATATTCCACATTAACCTGTTTTGCCACGGACGTCAGATCATCGGGACCAAAAAGTTCTTCCGTTAGACGACCCAACTCCAAGGATGCCGTTTGCCTATGGAACTGTTCGGCCGCCTTCTGGTAGTCATAGACCACATGTTCAGCCGAGTTTATAACATGTCCTAACCGTACCAATGCATAGAGTTCCAACCATCGAATCCCCTGCTGCCTGAGCGCTCGGCTCATGTTGCCCATTGCAGTGGCCAAGTTGTCGCCTAACCCGTTAATACGGTCCGTGTTCATACCAATATCTCGGAAAGCTAATTTGACGTGCGACGTCAACTGGTTGGTAAAATGCACCACCTTGATCATCCTAGTCATCGCCCTCTTTACCACATCTCGTATGGCGTTTATATCCCCAGATGTAGCGGTACCGAACAGCAATGATGCGATGTCGCCCACAAAGTTTAAATAACCCTCTCTTCTGCCTAGCGCCACTTCGACTACTCATGGTTTGCTGTGTTTGGCTTGCCATCTTCCTTACCCCCCCCCCCCCCGTATTCGATGCTGTAATCCGAATATATCGTTTCCCGCTCAAAAAGGATGTTTTGGTACCCATTCTAGCGGCGAGACTGGCCATTTGGGCCAACCGCCCCATGAATTCCGCGGGTAGGTAAGGATGGTCGATGGATACTATCATGGTCCATTCGGCCCTTATCACCAACACAGCCTCCGGCTTGGTTATCATGACGCCGTTCGGTAGGCGGTGTATACTCGAGTCTTTACACATACCCAATACAACGCTAAACCACAACGCCATTATACACAATTGAAACGAATACATTTTTTGTATCGTGCGAACGAATTT
>CM067366.1:88110425-88160425 GCA_034401795.1 Chaetoderma sp. LZ-2023a | reverse complement strand
CCCTTGCTTTTGCTTCAAGTCTAACCGGAGTTGCTTGCTGTCAAAATCGTCACCCGGTATATGTCTGCGCTTGCGCAGCATATAAGGATGCGATGGAAGCATCTCCATTGGTTCAGGGGGAAGCTCTGGTGCCGCCTCCGGAGCGTCAATCACCATAGGCCTAGGAGTGTCGATGATATCACTCAGTGACTCATGGTTTTGATTGCGACTCGTACTGGGTTGAACCTTTTTCTGGTTAACCCTCTTACCCCCTGTACGCACCTCTGGCTCCATATCCGAAGCTGGCCGCTTCTTACGAGCCTGGGGTGTCGTATCAGCGTCGGTGACCATAGGTTCTGGCTCGGGCAACATCGCCCTGGGGTGATGGCTAGCCTTCGCCCCCCTGGTAGGGTTACGAATGGGACGTGGTCATACCGCGTCCCAGCACATTTCTGAGTCGACTACGCGCAACTTACATATATTAACTACACGCACCTTACCAGACCTCTGATGGCGTACGTGCGCCACAGGTCCGTTGATCTTAAAGATCTCATACTCGGGGTCACTGCGAGAGGTCAACTTCATCCTCTCCTCAGCTTTTACGACCACCGAGTCCCCCACTTTAAATTCACTAGCGTTCGCACGCTTATTAATTTGTTCCCTGTGTACCTCCCGAGATCTAGCTGTCCCCTCACGAGCACGCAGCAGGGCGTTGTTGAGATACGTCAGTCTCTCACCAAGGTCCTGCGACGCATTGATGGGAATGGCTTTCGGCAATCTCGCCCGTCGCCCATACGTCAAATAAAATGGCGTATACCCGGTCGTTGAATGACGAGTACTGCGGTACGCTGTCAAAGCCGCACCCAACTCGTCCTCCCACGCCATCGAGGCATTATTCACCCCTTTCTGGATCAACTCTTTAAGAGTGCGGTTGAATTTTTCAGTACGTCCATTGGTCTGCGGATGGTACGGGCTAGACCGCCTATGGTCGATACCTTGTTCTTCGAACCGCTCCTCTAGAGAATGAGAACAAAATTCTTTACCCTGATCGGTTATCACAATTTCAGGGACGCCATGACATACTCGTTGAAGAACTTTTCTTCCACATTTTGAGATGTCTTCGCCGTGATTGGGTATGCTTCCGCCCATGCAGAACAGTGATCAATCACAGTCATGATATACACGTTAGCCTTGTTCGATTCTAATAATGGATCGATCAAATCCATTCTAATTATCTGACTCGGATAATTGGCCATGGGCATTTCACTATACCTGGGTCGGGTAGTGACAGGTCGGTTGACCTGGCATTTCGTACATGTTTCAAGCATACGAATTACGTCTTTTCTTAAAGACGTCCATACAAAAGAATCCCTCACCATACCGATGGTCTCCTGCAGACCTTGGTGACCAGCTCGTTCATGAGCCATCCGGAGCACTTTCTCACGGAACAGGGTAGGTAGGACAATTCTGGGGTACTCAGTGTCCAACGCTGAAGGCGTAACTAAAGAATACAAAATGCCATTCTTGACCATATACTCCTCCGGGGTGTTTTTGAACAACTCTGGGTATTCCTTGGTCTGCTCGGCACACAATTCGTCATGTGGTATGTCGAATGCTTCCAGAGGGACGTGAGGTAACACTCCCTCGTCGACGTCTGGTATCACAAAGTCGCCCGTGTCTAACGTCGCGACTTCCACCGGACGACATAATCTGGACAACATGTCCGCTAGAATATTCTTCGCGCCTTGGATGTATTCAATCTTACATCCATACTCGGCAATCAGTACCGCCCAGCGCTGCACCTTCGTGTTTTTAACTTCGCCCACAAACAAACTCTTCAGGGGTTTGTGGTCGGTATACACGGTAAACTGCGCACCAAATAGATAAGGTCTAAGCTTCTTTAGCGCGTATATTACCGCATAAGCTTCCTTTTCTATCACAGGCCAATTCAACTGACTGTCTTTAAGAGTAGAGCTGACATACTGAATCACCCGCTCAATACCCTTGTCATCTACCTGTACCAGTATCGCACCTATCACATAGCTAGACGCATCAGTATACAATCTATACTGAGCATTCAAATTCGGATACGTGAGAACCGTCTCACTACACAGCAAGTTTGCAATTTAACAAACGCTTGCTGTTCTTCCTGACCCCACTCAAAACGTTTATATTTCTTAGTCAATTCTATCAAAGGCTTAGCAATTTCGGCATAGCCTTGCACACAAGAGCGGTAATACCCTGTAGCGCCCAGGAAACTTCTCACCTCACCCACGTCGCGTGGCGGTGACAATTCTCTTATGACCTTGTCCTTCTGGACCTGAGGAGCCACTCCCTGTGCTGAAATACGATATCCTAACAAATCAACTGATGGTTGGGCGAAATCGCATTTCGATTTTTTAACTTGCAAATTATATTCTTGAATTCTACGCATAACTGTATGCAAATGCTGTGCATGTTCAGCCGGGTTTCTTGAATATATGACTATATCGTCGACAAAAACATGCAGACATTTTCCCACGAATTCTCGGAAAATATCGTTCATTGCCCTCTGAAACACGGCACCTGAGTTCGCAAAACCGAACGGCATCCGAAGAAATTCGAACAAACCTTGACTGCAAACGAACGCTGTTTTCGCTATGTCTTGGCTGTCCATTGGTATCTGTCAATAGCCAGACTTCAAGTCCATAGTTGAAAAGATCGTAGCGCCGCCCATAGAATCAAAAATGTCCGATATATTCGGCAAAGGATAGCTATCCTTACGACAAACGGAGTTCAATTTCCTATAGTCAATACAAAATCTCGTCCCCCCCCCCCCCGGTCCTTCTTAGGAACCAACGTAATGGGTGACGCCCATGGGGACGACGACGGTCTTATGACGCCCGCTACCAGCATTTCAGCCACTTGATTCTTGACTATATATTGCTTGGCTAGCGGTAGACGGTACGCTTTCTGCCTAATAGGATAGGCATCCCCTGTCGGTACCGTACACTTGACTTTGGGAACCAATCCTAAAGTGTTTGGACGAGCCGTATCAAAAATATCTGCAAAGTCCGCCATGACTCTGTCGATATCTTTATATCCGGTCGTTTCCTTACAGCTTGCATAGACATAATTTGTCTGTTCTCTATGCGGATATTCAAAGGGATATACCTCGCCAAACCATACTACAATTTTGGCCTGATAGTCAATCTTTGCATCTCCCAGGTGCAAAGCATCCGCTCCAAGTAAACATTCATGCCTCATTCTGGCCACAATCGTACTAGGGATGGGTCAGGCGTTCTCGAATCTTACTTGTGTTTCCCCCAACAACTTTATCGGGGAACCATTTACAGCTAAGAGCGTTCTTGCTCTTTTCAATGGCTTAGCATTCAACATGCTACGCCATATATCCTTACGAATCAAGGATGTGCTAGCACCAGTATCGACTAAGGCATGCAGGTACTTACCCTGATCCGATGGACCGTTTTTATCCATTTTCAGACGGATTAAGCACCGCTCGGTCGGTGCTTTCACCAACGGCTCTCTCCGTCGTCGTTTCCCGGGCTCCTTCGGCCACTAACTACTTCGGCGTAGCTGTTCCGGCGGGAGGATGAATTGTGTCCGACACCGTATGAATAATGGCCCATTTCATCCGTCCCCTCCCCAGTCAACACAAAACCATCACGATCGACGTATTCATTCCGTCCGCGCATCCGATTGTTCAAATCCATGCGGACGTTGCGCGAACACTCATGGGGTGTGGTTTTTTGTTCTGGCTGGCTATGATCGTCGATTCCGTCGATCTCCATATTCCAGTTTTCTTCTATTCGTGGGCGCTTAATTGCTTGTCGCGCCATTGGCCGATTGGGCTGTCCTTGCGCACCGAAGGTTCTCTGGTCTCGAGCACCACGTGGACAGTCCTTTGCAAAGTGGCCATCTTGACCACACCCGAAACATTTTGTCGTTACGGCAGGAGTCGTCTGCCGGGCCATATATGCCTTAAAACAATTCCGGGCCATGTGTCCTTCTCTGCCGCACTGGGAACAGGTCATGGGTGGTCCTTGTGATCAGGGCTGTGGTCGCGGTTGTGGTCTTCGTGTGGTTGGTTGCACTGCCTGACGGCAGTCACTTTTATAATGGCCGATTTGTCCACAATTGTAGCATGCAATGTTTGCAGCGCTTCTCGGCGATCTGCGTCCCGCTCCCAGATTAAGTTGCTTGGGTGGCGGGGTTGCTCCCTTCTGTGGGGGTGGTGTCTTTCGGGTCACGGGCGCCTGAAGATTATTCTGCAGTTGCAGATTGCTTATCATGGCCGCAAGTCTTTCGACGATTTTTGTTTTTTGTCCAATCTGTCGTTTCAGACCCTCCATTGCCTCCCATAATTCCGCCTTCCCCACCGGATCTACTAGGTCAACCTCCATTTGTTCTTCCCGCCTTCCGCCGTCAATTTTCATCGCCCGCAGCAGGTCGTTGCAGGTCTCCTCCTCCTCTGCAATTTCGATGGCCCGCGCCAATGTCGTCGCCAATGATGCGTGTGCTCAAATTCCCATCGTTCAGGGCACGCAAATAAATTCCCAGGACGGTGCGGCGATTATCCGCGTTTGCCTCGGGGTAGGCGCGCATGCTTGCCTCCAAATACCGCCTGTTGAATGTGATCACCGTCTCGTTTCGGCGTTGATGTGTCCCCTCCAAATCAAATTTAATCCACTCCTCTTCGTTCACGGATATAAAATTCAGCATGACGTATTGCCGCAACTCTTCGAAGGTGACGTCCTCCCTTGCCTTCCCTGTAAGGAATCCGTCCAGTGCCCATGCTAATGGTCCCCGGGCTGCTCGGGTAAAGACGTAGACAGGTACGCCCCCAAGTCGTACCTCGTTGGCTGCCCACGCCATCCTTGTGGCGTCCAAAAACTCTCGTACCTCTTCCGGTACTACCCCATTGCAGGGTTGAATGCGCTCTACGGCGTCCCGGATCTCTCGCCTGCGCACGCGTTCTGACTCCCTTCGGTCACTATTGTCCGTGATTGCCCCAGCCATCACCGTCCCCATGGCCTTCATGGCCGCTACGGTCTCTGGTCTAAGTTCGCCCGCCCATCTTCCCCCCGGTGGTGATTGCGGGTCTATGGGTGGCAGCTGTTGCTCAGCCAAGGGACGTCTGAGAGGTGTCGCCATCGTCGGCTATCGGTACTCTAAGGTGATCGTGACCCTGGCTAAACGTGGTTGTTCTGGGCAATCTACTTCGGTAATTATTTTCACGTTTGAGCTGTCTGTATATTCACGATGCTGTATTACTTTCGTGGATTCTGTTAGTTGGGCTCCCTCAAGGAAGGTTTTTACCCTATCTGCTATGTTGTGGAGTACTAACGTAACAGGTTTTGCCGCCGGTGCCTGGGCCATACAATTATTACTCACACGTTCACTCGGATCCTGGCAGACGAAGCCACTGAAGATTTTCCGTCTTCGGGTCTACTCAGAACTGTCTACTACTCCTCTGGTAAGATTATGACGTGACGGTTGCTGCGACAACCTCTCACCACAGGTGCAGTAGCACGACTATCAGCTCGCCTCGTCACCGATGATGGTGACGACATTTATATTCGATAATCTGGGCCTGTCCTGACTACAGAAGATGTTGACGATTCGGGATGGTCTTCCGTCGGTTCCAGAGTGAACTACAAGCACTACTCAAACTTTTGCCGTGAGGTATATTTTCACGGTGATGTTTTATTATGCTTTTAACTATACATCTAAACTCTAGCTGTACAATGACTTTAATAACGATGGATAGTTAGATTTACGAATACTGGTATCTTTTACTAATACCTTGCGCACATGACTACCGTATTTTACTTATCCTAACTTATCGTTACTTAACTCTAAGCAAGTTGGATGACCTGTCTGTCTCCCTTGACTAAAATACTGATATTTTCAAATACAATATTTTTCAGACTCTAATTGTTCCCCCCTACTCCAATGTATTCGGAGAGAACTTTTTGATACCAAAATGGCGGACCGGACTCTCGATTAAAGTTAAAGTCCCCCTTATGTACTATTTTTATTGTGTTCTCCCTCCATCTTGGTTTCGTACCGCCGGAGGTTGCTCTTGGTTCCCATTGGATTATGACATCATTTCGACCAATCACGACCCCGACTTTCTTCCTAGCATCTGCGGTTTGCCGATTCCTGAGTCATGGAATTTGTCGGATAACGCCCCATAAACTGACAGTGATGGATATTGCTTCGACAATCATTGTTAATCTTTTCTCAATATCTTATTCTGACGGACGTCTTCTGTCAACTTTTCGTCTGGTTTTCTAATCTTCTTGGCGCCAGACGCTACTACGTCCTCGTCCGGCCCCTTGCTTATTAGGCTTGCGCCTGCATTTTACAAGGGTGCCATGACCTAGTGACCATGTGGCCCATCTGATTCACCAACAGCTGGTGTCGTATCTGGTGTCGTGGGTCGCCTCTATAGAAATATAGAAACTCGGTCACATTATCATGGTCCTATGGTAAGTCGGTCGTCGCCACGTTACTACGCCATTCTATGAGTCATTCAGTCTGTGCTACGTACACTCTGTCCGTAGCACCATACCGACGCTCTCGCTTGAATATTTAGAAAACTATTGGTCGTAACTTCTGCTGAATACTATAAAAGGTTATGCCGCGACTGCAGCCACAACTTTCATCTTTCAACCACCGACAGACTCCATCAGCTTACTGCCCTAAGTCTTAGTCTATTCTATTCCAATTTCACTTATTGTTTCAGCTACATTTTCGTGTCAGTTTTGCATCGACTTGATGCACACACTAGATCGCGCTATTATTTTCCTGCTCATTGTGTTATCTGTTCCTTAGCTCGCCTGGTATTCAAATATAGTAATTCACTGAGGTCTTAGACTGCAAATATAAGATGTCCCCGGGGTCATGACCCCCCAGAAGACAATCCGATATCTACAAAGGGTAACATATTTTAAAACGTGCATTTAACGGGATAGACTTCACATACCATAATATAATTTATCTCAGGTTGAAGCTAATTCTTCAAGAAATCAAAAAATTATGATTCTTGAAAATCTATTAGGATAATAAATGGACTTATGCCTATATTCGCATATTAATATGCCTAGGCTACAACCAGTAAACACTGGGCAATAAATAATGAACACAATCGGCAATATTTCAATGTATGGGACAAATAATCTTTATAGGGACTAACAGCAGTAGGCCTACTTGCGGATCCAATAATGTCATCCTTGAAAACATCCGGATTGGTAAATATCGGAGCTGAATGGGTGTGAGTGTGATGAGGTGGGTGGGAGAGGTTGAGGATGGCTGTATGTGGTAGGCCTGCAAAAATTTGCGCACATGCCGTTTTGCTGCTCTCCGATTTAAATATGCCCGTATTGGCGTGAATAATGTATAGTAGTACATTTTTCCGTGGTTATTGTTTTCATGCGTAAATGTAATTTATAATTTTGCTAAAATAGTGCCATTATTCATGTCTGAAAGGTGTAGGCTGTAGAGGACAGTTACAATCGTTTCTGTAAATGATGAATGTAAAACTGCCTTAAGTGAGTTCAAGGAGTGAGTCTTTCCGTGATTTGACCGTAATTGTTTACCTATATGCTATATATTTTAACAAGGTGTTTGTATGAAACAGAGACATGGATTAATTAACACGTTAGATTCAACATAGTGGTGAGTAGGGGTGGAGTGTGGTCGGGGCATGTGTGTGTGTGTGGGGTGGGGGGGGGGGCGTCACGCCTGTGACAACTACCACCACACCGATCGTTTCCAAAACAACTTCTTTCGTGTGATGGAAGTAGCTAACAAAAATATTTCAATGTTGTGAAAAAGTAAAACTAGTTAATAGTCTTTTAAATACATTTTAAATAAGTAGGCGAACCAGATGTTTAGAGAGATCGCGAGCATATCGTCTTTACGTACAGTGAAGCTCATAAATAAGTTTAAACAAATACAAAAACATGTTAGTTAGTACCATATGAACACGATGTAAGAAACGTTATGTTGAATATTTTGAACATAATTGGGTTGGAATCCAATTATGTTCAAAATATTGAACAGTATGGTCAAGTTATTTCTAAGCTGTACTGTAGTATAGTGAACATTGTATGTGACCCTTCAACTCATGTGAAAGCCGCTCTGTCGCTGCCGAAAATGTAAACAAACAGCTAGTGTGTTCTTCATGCTATTTTACGTAGACTATAAAAATAGATTAGTTTTATTAATAGATTTATATTTAATTGGCATTTTAGTTAATTTTAAGCACCTAATTGCCAGGGTCGTTGTTAGTGGATGTGCGGCCCACCTGCAGGCAGTGGGGGGAGGGAGGGGTAGAGGGGGTGGTGGGAGTCCGCGGGGGGCCTTTCCACCGGAATTTTTTTGAATATGAGATGCCATTTCCTGCATTGTGTGCAGTATTTGCGGTTATTTGGACCGTGCCACCCCCCCCCCCCCAACCGCCAACTCTGGGTGCTGCGGGGCCCTGAACATGGCACTGCTAATTGCTATATTGAAATCGTAAATTTATTCATAAGCTTATACAATGATAAATTGTGATCGTACATGCCACAGTGTGCTGCTACTAACATTGAAAAAGTTATGCGTTTGTGTACATGATCCCACACGCGTGTTTATAGCCTGCGTAAAATCGTTAAAGTCAATCCAGAAAGATATAAGCTATATATATATATATATATATATATATATATATATATATATATATATATATATATATATATATATATATATATGCATTCGTATAGTTGTATTACAAAATGTGTGTGGTGAAGTTTGATTAGATATAATCTATCCCTGAACCTCGCACCGACCATATATACTATTCATGAACAACGCCCACATCTGTCCATGTATCCTACACGTACACCGTAGGCTATATTGTCTGTTGCTCTATTAGAATAGCGTCTAAAGTACATGAGATGACTGAATATGTATACATACCACTGGTATTTTTGCATAAGCCTACTTTTGCAATTCTCACACCTAATTTCGGGTCAAATTCACGTACACGAAACCAACTGTCGTATGTTAGCATTATGGTGTTAGTCTCTATACGGGTCTGTCCTTTAATCGACAAAATATCATCTAGTTTTGCGATGTTATTGAATCTGTGTGCAACTTGAACAATGTATAGTAGTGCGTAGGTGCCTAATACACGCAGTAATAGGCGCTTATGCTCCCTATGGTATTATTTCGAATAGTAATCTGACAGGAATTGATGGCCGCTTCCCGGTGTGACGTCACAACTTTGGCTTGATATCTGAAAACGTTTGGTTGTCAAGATGGTTGCTATGTGCTTATCTCAGCTTTGGCTGGGCCGATTTAAAAAAAATTAAATAGCATTTTGCTCTTTTTGTAAAGAAGAATATATAATATGCTTGTAAAGTTAACCAGAGCAATCGGGTAGCTAGTCCTCACAACAGCTTTAAACCTTTTTGACTTCCGATTCCTAAAGTGAAGTTCTTTACGCATTACAATTAGCATTTGATATTTTAAGCCTCTAAAAGCATATGATTTAGCCATTCTGGTGTGAATGTGCGCCGTTTAAAGCGTAGATCGTAGTGACGTATGTGTGGCTTTGTACAGTGCCGGATTATGGATGTGTGGGGTCTGAGACACATAAGCTAGGCGGCCCCTAGCAGGGCTGAATTTTTTTCAGTGAAATAAAACAAGCATATGGTTTCTGGCGTGCAGGGGGAGGGGGGGGGGTGTGTTGTGGGTGGAAGGGGACTATGGCTCAAATGTAGGCGCATTAAGTAGATTTAGCAAGTTTTACTCTTTTAGTAACCGTATGCTTGTTTTAGTTAAGACTGACATTTTTGCAACCCTGCTAGGGGGACCCCATTATAAGGGGCAGGGCACGTGACCCTGTGCACCATTAATCAGGCACTGGCTTTGTAACTTAAAAACAAATCTCCAGAATATTTTGAAGGTCATTGTTGACTATCAGTCATGATATAGCAAGTAATTAATAATATATGTATATATACACCGCAAAAAAGTAAGTCCCCCCCCCCCCTAAATATGGGCTAATATTTTTAGAGATATATACTTGGTTGCAATACAAATTCGGACACAGCACTAACTGTACTTGAAGAACAACGTTTAAAACTGATTACGCCGAAAACGGCGCTACGCGTGAATGAGCTTGGATTAAAAGAACAATTGACCCATTTAAAAAATCTTGAAACCATGCATGCCTATTGCTGGAGGACTATCAGGCATTCTGACCAATTCTCTGTAACTGTACGATCAGTGCCCGTGTGCGCACACAATTATTTCTGTATTTAAAGGGGAACACAAGAAGGGTCACCATAGATTACATAAATCACGTGGTGCTATTGTAGAGCTCATATTTAAGTTACTGTGTACAAATTTCCTGTGACATTTAATTATAAATCCGATTAAAATTGAGTTAAAAAGCGCTATGTTGCTCTAATTTTCTCCGAGTTAATTCAACCTATGACGTCATAGGTTGAATCCCGTCCGAAAAAGACCACGATAACGCTGGCGAGAAATCCCTGATAAAACGCAATTCGCAACGTTATTGCAATAGCTCTGTTGGATGACTAATTCTCGTATAGAAATTTGGCTAACGTTTCACATATTTAACTAACAAATATATCTACTTCTAATTTGAGCACAGAGCTTATAATTATATCTTTAAAAACGTTACGGCCTCTAGATTAATTTTATATAAAGTAGTATAGGGGGTATAGTGATTCCCTTTAAGCAGTTTTGTATTAAATTAGCAATGCCCGGCTTATCAAACAGGCATCGGGAAATTGCACTTTTGGAGGAGTGGATGGTTATTCCACAGCATCATGCCACTCGGCTCATCAACTCCATGCGTATTCGCTGGCGTCAAGTGATCCAAAGCCGGGGTGGATATACCCGGTATTAGCAATATTAAAACTAATAGAGTGAATGCACTCCCATTGGTTGTTATTTGACTGTGACACGATGAATTTTTATTGTTGTTAAGTGGGTCAATTTCTCATTTGACCCCTACTCATTCATGCATAACGCTGTTTCTGGGGAAATCAATTTTACACAATATTCCTCTAGTCGGGGTGGCGCTGTGTGTGCATTTTTATTGCAACCATTTATATATCCCAGAAAATATTAGCCCATATTTAGAGGGTGGGGGTGGGGGTGGGGGTGGGGAGCGCTTACTTTTTAAGGTGTTTAGATTCAAATGTGTTGGTCATCACAATCATTTTCTTCCCAATTACACACATTCTTGTCCTTCTATTGTGAGAGATATATCACATCACTATATGATGATTATGAGCAGAGGGTGGCAGGTGACTGCACATCAACCAGGATAGTTTGCTATGTTAAGCCTACATTTCTATATACAAATTTCTACTAAGTTGAATATTCAACCCAGTATAAGGGTATTAATTGATTTGCGCTTAGTGTCACTATATATTTTTGAAACACTTGCCTGGAAGTTGTTCTAGCCTTTATTTAAACTAGTTTTAAAATATTCAGCTAAATAATTTGGGCATTAAACGTATGTGTTTCAGCTGCTAGGTAGGGTTATCGCGGTTATGCATATACTGTGCTGAACCCAAGTTGCATAGCTGCTCTCATATTTCAGCCTACATTATATATGCGTATCTATATTAGACAACTGATTAATATATAAAGTATTTTAGTCTAAAATTGAACATTGCTAATTAATATAACCCACTTATTAAAGTATTTCCCTGTATTTTCCAGTATGTACTGGTATTTCCCGCATTTGAGACTATTTCCCAGGGTGGTATTTATCGTAATTTCCCTCCAGGTATTTACAGCCTTGGAAAATTGCTGCCAACTTGCTGCATATTGTGCGATGTGATTGGTATTTATGAGGAACGCATATTTTCAAATGTATGACAATTTAATAACTGAATACGTCTGGATGTGTAGCTAATAGCATACTGGTAGTTGTACTCAGCACCCCCCCCCCCCCCCCCCCCCCCCTATCCGCCGTCCTGCTCCGCCATCCATAGCCCAGACAGGCAGCTTAATCCACCTATATTTGGAGAAGAGCCCACCAGTAGAACCAGAGTTATTAAAATATCTTAAGAACTACAACAACAACAACAACAACAACAACAACAACAACAACAACAACAACTGCAACAACAACAACAATAACAACAAAATCAACAACAACAACAACAACAGAACCAGACTGTTCAGTAGATGATGCACATCATCGCAAATCCACCACTACGTTCAACCGCCACCCAATGCTCCCCCCCACCCACCCCCACCCCCACCTCACACACACACAGCCTACACACCCACCCTTCTGGAAGGAGACACATGTTAATACCCTCTTCTACTCCGCAATCCTAGGGGTTACTCACATACCAAAGTTGGTTGAATTTGCTCAAATAAATGTTTATATATTGTATACTGTATACTTATACTGTATACTTATACTGTATACTAAAATACTGTAGATAGACAGCAACTCACGTGGCACAGAAACTACAGTAATTAGGCATGTAAACGGCGATTGAGGTATAATAGCGTTTACAAGAGAAGAAGGAGCTCTGCTCCGGTGGTCACTCACTCGTCACATGCTGGGTGAGTATAATTTTGCAATGATAAAGAGAAATGACTTTACACACTCGAACGCGCACCCAGCACACAAACCCGCACAACCTTCTAAAATGGAACAAGATGAACGGCATGTGCTAGCACACATACAAGACAGCATGCCAAATCCATTCGAAGTCGAAAGTCATCCAAATGGAATTTTAATCATTATCGCAACGGGACTGAATGCTACAAATACATTGTGCAATATGTATCTGAACATAGTATGCTTGTGGACCACCCAGAACGTAGGTTGTACATGGTTGGGGGTTTCGTAAATGGCAAGGTCGTGAAAATGTTTTCCTGCGGTGGTGGTATAGCTGCAGAAGAATTATTTAGCACAGATGAAGAGGCAGATACCCGTATGCTTTTACATGCCACGAATGATAATGCGATATTTAAGGCCAGTGAAAAGAAAGTGTGGGTGATTGTCAAGACAACTGAAGCAGATGCCATGGATATGGCCATTTATTACATGCATACAAGGTATGCTACTGAGTATATGTGCATTGAGACTACAGACAGAAGACTCCTGATTCATGACATTTGGACTATTTATGGCGATGGTTTCTGTCAAAACATATCAGCGGCTCATGCTCTGACTGGCTGTGATTCTGCATTATTCTTCTTTGAGATTGGAAAACACCTGTCATGAAAGCAATCTTGGACAAAGGATTTTAATAACTTTCAAGACCTCTCCGCCTTGTAAGATGACGATGAACAGAATGTAGTAGACGGCGCACGAGTGCTAATTAGCCACTTGTATAATACCAACGGACGACCTCAGAAATATAATGGCAATCCCAACTCGATGCTAGTCCATCTTGCCTACATAAAGAAATCATCTTTACTAACACCCCCATGTGAAAACAGCTTCGTGCAGCATGCCAAACGTGCAAGATGGCAAACAAAGACATGGCTGTCTTCAAACATACCGCAACCGAAACTGCAATCACCTGATGGACATGGTTGGCATGAGCAAAATGGGAAGATTGTGCGTGTTTTCAGTGAAGGTCCTGCAGCAGCAGCGTTACCACAAGGCGCGTTGTGCAGGTGTAACCAAGGGAACCACTGCATTGTTGATTGTGAATGTTACCAGAATGGTCTTTCGTGTACAGAGATCTATCCTTGGAAGTGAAGGATGCAGGAAACCACTGACTGACATGAATGAGACAAGTGATATCGACGAGTGACTTTATTAAATTTTATGTTTGGTAAAGATTAATCCGCAAAAAGACACACCTATTAAAAAGTGGGAGATGGGGGGGGGAGCAAGAATCTGTCTCACTTACGATGCTAAGAAATGTCTAAAATGAGCCTGCCATGTTTTGGCGAGATCTGTTCATCAATAACGGAGGAGTAGCCATTTTAATATGTAAGGGCGGGACACCCTTCTAAAAACAATGGAAAGGCAAATCGATAATCTTTCTCAGCTACGATGCTAATCGTCATGTCTAAAACAAACCAAGATTTGGCGAGGCCTGTTCACGAATAATAGAGTAGCCATTTTTTTAAATTTAAGTCCTACAGCGCCCCAAGTGGAGAGTAAAATATCTCGTTCGGGTACGATGCCAGGAGTTTTCTAGAACTCCATTCTTCAGAGTCCTCAAGATCGGATAAGAACTGTGGGCGAAATACCGACATAAAATTTTAAGGGTGGGGCGCTCTTCCAAAAATGTGCAGTCGTAGAAACCCTCTCGCCCTATGCCCATACGATGTCCATGCCTACCAATATATAGTATACCTGTAATGTTTCATTGAGTTTGGACTAGACCTGTAGGAGTAGCGATTTTGAAATTTAAGGAAGGTTGCGCTTATAAAAGCAGGCAGGGTGAAATCGGAAGTCGGGGTTTGTGCGCTTGTTTGGGAATTATCCTTAGTATAACCTACCAAGTTTTATCAAGATCGGATGTAAACTAGGAATAGTAAGAAAACGATACAAAATATCCACAGCAACAACAACAAAACATAATCAACAAAAAGAACAAAAACATAACCAAAATTTAGAAATCTGTTTCGTGTCTAAATCTATGGTATAGATGGATGTCATGGCAAGGCCAATAATAAATCAAAATTTCTCTGTACCAAAAATATTTTAGGAAACTAAAAATATTTTTATCTAAGCGAAAACCGTTCTGTGTTGATCGCTGTAAATCTATGTGATTAAAATTGTATTTCGACACACCATACGAACAAGTCAGATTTGGCAACTTTTCTCCTAGTTTAAAGCTCCGCATGTGGCATATTCTTATACAACATAAAGCATCCTTTAAAATGATATTGGTTGTGCAGTTTTACCAGAGTTGTTGAAAATAAAAAAATTGAGCACTTTTACTAAAATGGTCGTTCGCCTATTAGGCCTACCATAAAATTGGGATTGTGAGAATTCAGTGCTCAAAGTCGATTGCAAGAAATTGGCGGGGCATAGCTAGAAATGGGCGGGGCATAGCAAGAAATGGGCGGGATATAGCTTGAAATGAGCGGGGCATAACTAGAAATGGGCGGGCCGTAGCTAGAAATGGGTGGGGTATAGCTAGAAATGGGCAGAGCATAGCTAGAAAGGGATCCCTTATATTGTTTGGAATAAAACAGATGCGTCGCTAAGCCAACTGATATTACTTGTATGTCGATGTAGGCCTATGAGTTGGAGTAGAATATATGCGAAGGGAGATAAATCGTGCATCTCTATAGGCCTACCAACACAATTACGTCCCTGAACGTTAACTTACAATTGAACACGAGGTATGGACGACTATCACTACGTCGGCGTTATATACTGCCTGCCTGCCTGTCTGCCCGCATGCCAATCTGCATGCTTGCCTTTCTGTCTGTCTGTCTGTCCGCCTGCTTGCCTGCTTGCCTGCTTGCCTGCTTGCCTGCTTGCCTGCTTGTCTGTCTGTCTGTCTGTCTGTCTGTATGGCCGTCGCCTGCTTGCTTGCTCGCCTGCCTGCCTGCCTGCCTGCCTGCCTGTCTGCCTTTCTGTAGTGTAAGCATGGATGTGGGCGTGTATGCACGTACGTGTGCATACGCATACACGTACGCATACATGTACGTGTGGGTGTAGTGTATATGTATGAATGTACGTATGTGTATCGGTATGTGCAAAGACCCCTCCTGAGTTTGGGTGCAAGCAGCCAAAGGTCAATAGGTCAAACGTTAAGTTAATAAAAAAAAACATGCGGTGAGACTTGGAATTCTCCGGGATACATGTTCCGTATTGCATTCACGCGCTCATATTGACTGCACACGCGTTTCGCACCCCACCGGGGAATACGAATAGTACCGTAACCGTAATGAACTAGATATGTGTAACCATCAAAATTGTTCAAAAATTTCAATTCTCTCATAGCAAGTGCCAGTTTGCAGACCAAGAGATGACTATTTTTGAAAATTTATCACAGGAATGACTGGCTCTGTTATCAAGTAAGTCATTCCAGTGAGATTTTCAAAGATAGTCGTCTCATGGTTTGCAAACATTTCACAAGGCCACCACAGAACCCGTTTTTGGCCAACACAGAAGACATAGGCATATATTTGAGCTTAAACGCTTGCAGATAAAACAATGTTGCATTGCCAACACTCACCGCAATATATTGCAACAGTGTACAAATTAATCATAAAGTATTGCCGATATGGAGGGATCCGTCACTCTACAATATGACGTCATGATCACATGTTAGATGACGTCACATCACATGGACTTAATCCGTCACGAAAGTTGTAATGGTCTGTCACGAAAACGTATGAATTGTATGTCATTGCCGAATTTACAATTTCATAAAATACATCTTTATGATACAACTATGGCTTCTTATTGTGAGAGTAATAAAATCTTTATTGTAATTTTCATTTTTGGGCCACACCAATTCCTCGCCAAAGGGTATTGTGGCGAAATAGATATTTCCACTCTATCCATCCATCATATGACGTCATAATTAACTACGTGGCGTATAGAATGACATCATAATCAATGACGTCATGAATGACGTAGATAAGTACGTCCCAAACACATAATTGAAGACGGGCTATGTGTTGTTGTACGAATTATATATCTACTATTTAATAAAGATTATGTTGAATATTTTGAAACTAATTTGACTGGGCCAGTCAAATCAATCCCAACACGAGCGAGGTGTGGGTGGAGCCTAGCTAGATGTGGGCGGGGCTTAGCAAAAACTGGACAGGTCCCGATTGGTGTTCACCCCCTGCTCCGTGATTCTAGGCTCATGTTCAAGATTGACCCCACCCTCCCCCACCACCCACCCCACCCCACTCCATCAACCCTGTATGTGAATAGGTGTGAAAGCTTAAGCTGTCTGTGCTATGGGGGGGGGGGGGTGTAGGCGTAAAGAAGTCTCACTATGGCAACAACAGCTCCCAGTAAAATTAGTTCCCAAATATTTAACGTTGAAAGTGTTAAAATCGATACCAACGGGCTTACAAAGTGGGTGCAAGAAATGGGCGTGGCAATATGGCATAGCTATAAATGGATCCCTTGATTCGGTATGTGGTATTAAATATATGTGAATGTATTCGTTCAAATAAACTACCATTTGTACTATTTGTAGTTATGGCGAGTATATTTCATATTGAGGTATACGATAGACTGAACGAGAAATCGTTGTTTACACATCAACATAGTTGCATTGCAACTAATTATGCGCGTGTTTCTGCTCGGTCAACGTTGACATTGCTTATGCCACATATCCATCTGCCACTAGTGTCGTGGTCGTTGTCGCTGCCGCTGTCGCTGTCCTTATTGTTGTCGTTGTCGCTGTCGCTATTATTGCTGTTGTCATTGTTGTTAGCGTTGTTATTGCTGTTCTTGTTTGTTATTGTTGTTCTTGTTTGTTGTTGTTGTTGTTGTTGTTGTTGTTGTTGTTGTTGTTGTTGTTGTTGTTGTTGTTGTTGTTGTTGGTTTTACTACTACTACTACTACTACTACTACTACTACTACTACTACTACTACTACTACTACTACTACTACTACTACTACTGCTACTGCTGCTGCTGCTGTTGATGTTGTTGTTGTTACTTCTCTGGTGCTGTAGCTGTTATTACTTTTGTTGCGTCTACCGCCACAGCTGCCGCTGCTGTCCCTGCCACTTGCCGCTGCTGCAGCTGCTGCTGCTGCCTTTGCTGCCACGGCTGCCTTTGCTGCTGCTGCTGCTGCTGCTGCTGCCT
Organism: Chaetoderma sp. LZ-2023a; assembly: GCA_034401795.1. Lineage (NCBI taxonomy): Eukaryota > Metazoa > Mollusca > Caudofoveata > Chaetodermatida > Chaetodermatidae > Chaetoderma > Chaetoderma sp. LZ-2023a. The sequence continues at coordinate 88,142,635 of CM067366.1, read as the reverse complement.
TTGCTGCCACTGCTGCCTTTGCTGCTGCTGCTGCTGCTGCTGCTGCTTCTGCTGCTGCTTCTGCCGCTGCTGCTGCTGCTGCTGCTGCGCTTACTACTCCTATTACTTCTGCTGCTAACAATCAGTTTGACATTTCAATAGATCCCACGCTCTGTGGAGAGTGTGTTTTCACCAATCAATATAATCACATGCAGCTTTATATCGACGTCACATGACATGAGTTAATAATGACACATAATAAATATAATTGAGGATGTTTCCAAACTCACACTACAATCAGCTGAGTTGAATGATGAATATATACCATATTGAAGCTTAGGGATAATTCCTCCATTTTCTCCTAAGAAAAGATATTTCCATATGTCATTGGACAGAATGATATAGAAGTCGTTTACTCTCCGGATAAACAGTACTGACTGCTGCACGGACAACCAGTCGGACATACGCCAGGTACGAACGGTTATATGGACGGATAAGTGAACTGTTAACACTGTAACCCTCGAATTTGTTCAATAAAATTTGAATTTTGTCATGGAAAATGTCCATTTGAATACCAAGAAAATACTATTTTTGAAAAGTAGTCTTCTCTTGGTCTGCAAACGGACATTTATCAAGACCACCGCAGAAGCCGTTTTTGGCTGATATGAGTGTTAGGGGTTAATAGATAAAGGTTAGGAGGTTATATTGCTATAATGACGGCCATCCAAAACCCTCGCAAAACTCAATAACGGAATCAGACGTTAGAAAAGCAATAACTGCCATAAAGAATGGTCGCGCGTGTATCAACAACTCCTCCATGCAACATTCAGGTGATATCATCTCAGTAGCCATCTCACACACATCATCAACTCTGTCCTTGAGCAGACATCTCCCTATAGTCGCACTGCCTAAGAACAAGAAAGCATAGGACATCTCTCCAACGAGGGGCCAATGGCCGAATCCAGTTTTAGTTATGCCCTGCCTATCTCTAGCTAAGAACTTTAACCACACTTCGCCAGTGTTGATATCGATCGATCCCTGAACTCTCTGACTATCAATTTCTAGAAAATTATACAGGTAAGCTGTTGAATATTTTGAAACTAATTTATTCTGAATTATTTCGCATCAGAGATAACATTGAAAGATAACATTGAAAGATTCACTGGGAATCGGTAGAGTGGCTTTAACAGAGAACGCATTTGTGTCGACTGCTAATATCGCTAGTTCTATCAAACCATTTGCTCCCATCAAGAGGTCACATATTCTACAACTCCTCCATCAAGTGTGACGATGATGACCTGTTTATGGTAAGACTGATGACGGTGATCATCATGATACTGTATTCTATGGCTTCAGTATTTTAACAATATTCTGCAGCTGCATTCGGTCATTCTTCTTCTTTGGACACTATTTATTTTCCTCAACAAGAGTCCTTAGCTCCCTCGGGTTTTTCTTAAACGTCGGTATATCCAGTCCGTCTTCTTTTAGATCAGTGCATAGCACACTTAACAGATGTCGTCTGCATTACCGTCCTCGACGATCTCTGTAGATTTTGGCGACTAGTTTAGCAAATTCCAAAGTTTTCTGTGCAGAGGTGTCTTGTGGCATTCGCAAAATAAGGCCAACCATATACCATCTTTATTAGCCACTGTCGCTGATAGTGAGACTGCATTGCACCTGGTGTATTCGTGTATGCGTGTTGTTTGAGATTATACTGTCAGAAGAGTGGTTTTTGGCTATAATATGAATGTGTGTCGGGTGCCAGGCATCCAGCTGAACTAGAACTGTGTTAGGAGCTGGAGGTGTTGCAGTTGTACAGCATCAGTGATACAAAGGTCACGTTGTAAAAGCGTAGTTGCCATAGGGATCTGTGATCCACATATCCATAGTTTCCAAAAGGGCTGGGAGAAGTTGTTTCCTGTCACACAACGTGCGTCGATGTTAGAGCAGCAGCACATTAGGGAACGCTCGGATTTTGTTCTTCCTCCATTCTTCCCGCCATGCAGTGTAACTTGTCACGGACTAACTCTGTTTGGCTTCGTTCATGAAGAGATTCATATTCTTGAGTTGTTCTGCAACTATGAGGAGGTTATCGAGTTGAAGGTCTACGCATGCGTACTCCATCTCTAGTGGGAGGCGCAGGGTAGATATTAGTGGGTTTGGCGTGCTCTTGGCCTGTGGAGAACCAAAGGAGGTCGCTAACGCTGCAGTGCCCACATTTCTACTCACACATTCAACTTGCTATTTACCAATAGCTGTCTGACTACTCGCAGCTCATCGTTATTACAGCCAAATGAATGTAGTACGTCCAGGATCTTTGATCGTTTGATGGTATCAACGGTCCATGGCATGTCGGTGCCCAGTTCATGGACATGACTACCGCCACGAGTATTCGCTGTGCGCATTCAATGTCTGCCCAGCTGTGTCCACATTTGGAATCGCTCATGTATGCTCCAGTGAAACTGTCACTCTTTTCTCGGATGTTGCACACCGTCCCATTGGATAAAATCTTCCGGATGCTATTGAGGAGCACTATAGGCCGCAGGGTTGCTGGTGGTTTGTGTTTGAGCAGCACGATAAGGGTATCTTGGGCAACATCGCCGATGTGGATACATTGTATGAAGACAAAGTTTTAGTCACCTCCCCACTTAAAGAATTCATTGCTGATGCTGTCGAACCCAGATGCACCTCAATTTCTTTGGCCCATAAGGGGCTTCTCTACCTCAGTTGTTACGATTGGATCACATACAAATAGGTATAATGGTACATCGTCTGGATCCATGATCTGGTTCATAAATCATTCTATGATCCTATCCGCCTTTCCCAGGTAGGTCCCGATAATGATTCTTTTAGTGCTATGTATGGAAAGCGATGGTGGTGAACCAACAACTCTCAGAGCCCGGGCTGCTCTAAAACATTTTATAACAAACATTTGCGACTGTGATGTCATCTGCCAAAGAGTCTGCGTGTAGGGTGGCAAATTCTTTCAGTTGTTCACTGATCTGGTGACGCATGGCATTGCATTTCGTACTATCTTTTTTTCTGACCACTTTAAAGCCCGCCGCCCTTCTACCGATACTTTTTGATGGCCGATTTTATTTTGCCAGCCGGATACATCGCCGGTAAAGTTGTAGTCTCGCCGGCCAGCATGTGACCTCTCACCTACCATTTCCTGCGCTTTTCAAGATACAGGATTCAATTTATTTAGGCTACTACTACTACTGCTGCAGAGATACAGATATCGATGCTACATACATGTAGGTCTATGTAACTGTGACAGCTTGGCAGCTCCAAGGGTTCGCCTGACCAATCTCGATGCATGTCATCGCTTACACCTGCGACCCGTGGCCAACCATCTGTGTCTACGCAGCGTAATCAGATCACACTGAACACACTATAAACTGTTCAACACGGTTTCACTATAAGTGATGACGCCTCTGCATCGAGAGTCAATGGTTGGACGTGTTCATCGGATGCCAGAGAATACATCCACCTAGAGAGGGTTAGAATACACTATTCCAGCTTATCCATCCATCACATGACGTCATAATCAACTACATGCCGTGTAGAATGACAATGAATGACGTCATTATGACACCATGAATGACGTAGACAAGTACGCCACGAACGCATATTTGAAGACGGACTATGCGTTGTTGTACGATTTGTATGTCTTTACTATTTAATACATAGTCTGTTGACTATTTTGAAATTAATTTGACTGGACGCTGTTGCTGCCATAGCTTACCTGTATAGTGTTCAGGAAATTAATTGTTAGGGCGTTCGGCGATCGATCAATCCCAACACGACGAAGTGTGGGTGGAGCTTAGCTAGAGGTGGGCGGGGCATAGCAAAAACTGGAAAGGTCCATTACCAGTACTGAGTGCCAACAAGAATAAGGCACGCACGCACGCACGCACGCACGCACGCACGCACGCACGCACGCACGCACGCACGCACGCACGCACGCACGCACGCACGCACGCACGCACGCACGCACGCACGCACGCACGCACGCACGCACGCACGCACGCACGCACGCTGTGCGTACACGCACACACACAGGACGTCATAACACCAACTAACTAAGTATTTTGCGATCAGAGCTAGAATTGGATTCTAAGACAACTAAAGGTGAAAAAATACCCGCTTGAACGCGCCATTTCGCTCTGTTCGTTTTCGTCGCTGTGACGAATCATGCGCTAAGAGTTCTGATTAACACGTCACAAAAAATAATACAAACAAAACACCTTTATTTCTAACTTGAAAGTAACTTGAAATTACTTTTAATCCAACTTTTAAAAAGTCTGCGTCTATCTTGCAAATTTACAAACGTATTTCATTACAAAAATTAAATCAACAACATAACCTATTCCGTCTTATTTACATTTTCGCCGCCGTCATCGCTAGGAAACATTTGTGGTATGTTTACTGTATACTCATCCGCGACAGCTACAGCTGCAATCAGTCTTTCTTCGCATTTCACCACTGTGTCTTGTCCTCAGCCAAAATGTCTAGCTTTCTCAGACCAATTCTTGTTCTGAGTGTACCGAGTCCTGTTTTCTTGAGATCACCTAGCAGCATGTTTCACCGATTTATCCAATGACGCCCTCTCCTGGCATAATATTTTGCTGTCTCTAGGTACGGCGAATTCCAAGGCTCTCTGTGCTGGTGTACATCCGTGCCACTTACGTATTTGAGCAGTCAGGTCAAGCTACGATGACTAGCGATGTGCTAGAACTGTCGGCACCCGACTAGGACATTTGCGTTCATGTCGCTAAAGCTGCCGTCAGGTCAAGCTACGATGACCAGAGCTGTGAAAGAACTGTCGGCAACTGAATAGAAAATTTGCGATCATTTCGCTTACGATTCGATTACTATCAGCTATTGGCAACTACGGGGACCCCACAAACCAAAGAGACAGAGATGTGACAGCGATATGATCGGCTACGACTCAAATCCCAAGCAATCGGCTGCAAGTTTCAGTGGATCTACATTGCTTTGCTATATCTCGTACGACGAAACGACATGAAACAAATCACATGTGCGATGTGTAAGCGTAAAGTGTTTTAAAGACCACGTGGGTGATGGCGTGAGTGTGCGCGTGAGTGCGTGTGCGTGAATGTATGCGAGCGTGCGTGTGCGTTCATTCGTACATGGGTGAGTAGGTGAGGGTGTCAGCGGTGGTGGTTGGTTGGTTGAGGGATGGAGTTAGCTGACCGGTACGTTGGAGAGGAGGTGGATTGGTGGATGATGGTATGAATGGGTGTGTGGGTGCGTGAGCGTGTAAATAGGTGTGTGAGAAGTTGAGGGCACTGTTAGTGTGTTGATAGGATGCTAAGCATGGGAATGAGTGTGTGAGGGTGTGGGTGAAGGGGTGGGTGTATGAGGGTGTGGGTGAAGGGGTGGGTGTGCAGGTTGTAATGGAATGACAGAACGGAATGAGGGAGCAACTCAAAGTGAGTGAATGAATGAGTGAATGCTTAATTTGTAAATGAGGGATGGATGGTGCTGGGATGTGGCGCGCGGTAATACATGTTTGTCTGTCAGAGTGTTGAGGCAAAGATCTATTTCTTATTACTGCGTTCATATAATTAACATGCGAAAACTTATACAGACTTGGGTGGCACTGCCATGCTTGGGCGGGCAAATTATCCTTGTCCGGTGTCCATACGCTTTTGGATGGCATTTTGATAGACAAGACGGATAAGTGTGTAAAGTCACATGTTTATAATGGCCATTTTTAATGACCAATTGTAATTTCATGGCAAACGACGTCCGAGCGACAGAAAAAAATAATGAGCGTGTCCATTAACGCCACGATAACTGGCGATTGACAGGCGATGCGATAAAATTGTCGTTTTCACGTCCCGTCGGTGTTGGTTTTAGAAGCATCGCAAAGCGACACTACTCCGATGCTACGACCTCGCGTTGGTTTCACGTTGCGTCGGCTTGGTGTGCGGTGCCCTTACTGCCCGTTTCCAAGTCGTACGTGCGTTCGTGTCAACTGGAAACGCAGCCTGAATTAACAGGTCATGTAATTATTTTGAAATGACCTTTCATATTTGCAATATATGTTTGCGGTGAATTATCTCCTTAAAATGTGTATAGTCTTATTGTATCCCATGTATCCAAGAAATCATTAGCTACTCTGTTCTGCATCCTGCCTCAAACACACATGTGATAAAGAAAAAAGAATAATTTCTTTTGCTATGGTAACTATGTATTTTCCTTTTGCTACTTTTTAAAATTATAAATCATTCCTTTAGCTAATACGTAGCCTAATAATCCAGACTGGTTGAGGTTAATAAAACTATCCCAATGTATAAAATCTTTCAGCAAAAACACAGGAATTAAAAATAAATAGAAAAAGCGTGTTCCAGAACGTTCCACAAATTGTATATAGATTTTAAATTTTATGTATATTTTAGATATAGATTTATATAGATTTTAAAATTTAAGAGTGGGCGCCCTACTGACACACAGCAGGGCCGTGAGTTGAGAAATAATGATACCAAGAGTTACCCATAGAATATGCTTCTCAATTTTAATCAAGCTACATTTCTTATTAACGGAGACCTAGCGATTTAAAAATTTAAGGGTGTGGCGCCGTACTAATAACAAGCAGGGAAGTGAATCGAAAATCGGGCTCTCTTACGGATGTTGGTACAACAAGCGTCTAGAATAGTAGGCTGATGTTTCAGCCATATTGGATGAAAACTGAATGAGGAGTAATGAAAACGAACAAGAACATAACCAACCTTTAGAGATCCATTCCGGATCTAAAAATTATCTACTAAAATAGTTTGATTTTCCTTACAGAGATAGCAAATATCATATTATGCGAAAACATCCTAGGATTGTGTCTTAAGATGCTTGATTGGCAGATCTGATCCATGACTAATGAAACTGTGCTAGCTTGAATTAAAATAATAATCTTCTGACATTGCTTTAAGTAATTAACTAACCCTTTAAATATGCAATTTTGTTTAATTTTCTCATTTTCTGGCCATAAAAAGACGATTTTTGAAAATTTACCACTGTAATGACTGACTCTATTATTCATCAGTTTTTGTGGTGATTGGCTACAGCCGATAATTCAGTTACCGACAATCGCAATTACACTCATGTCGATATTAACTGGTCTGAGATTGACGGCAACTGATCGTAGAAGTAGAACATGCTCTACTACAGCGATTAATGATTTTTTGGAAGGCGATTGACGGCGATCGACAGTAAAGTGATCACAGGTACGTTCAGGTCAAACCTGTCGCTGGGAGTTGCGATAGTTGGATCACACTGACCCAATTCAGAACGGCGACACATACCTTACCAATCGAACATAACGCTGGGAAGGGATAGTTAGAGAGGAAAAGGCAATGTACCCTATGCACCGTGAAAGATATAGGAAATGAATATCATTATGTTTTTAGATGAGATTACTTTGAAAACGATAGGAGGGAAATCTTGGCTAAATACTATTGGTTGAGACGAAACTATTATAACTTCTATACATTATTCTCTTCTCCAAAAAAAATACTTGTGAAGCTGTAAAAATTAATCAAAATAGCTGCAGCAGCAGCAGCAGAGCAGCAGCAGCAGTAGTAGAAGCAGCAGCAGCAGCAGCAGCAGCAGTAGTAGAAGCAGCAGCAACAGCAGCGATAACGGCAGTAACAACAGCAGACGCGCTAGCCACCATCAGATGCAAAACAATAACAAGAAAGTGCCATGAAAACCAAGATAACAATTTGTACATACTGCCTCCGCGACGTAATTGTAAATTGTATGTTCCCCACATGTCATTGTGAAAATGCCCTGGGTATAAATAAATGAGACTGAATCTGAATCTGCTGGAAAATCAAGCGACGACTAGTTGAGTCGCAGCGCTCGACTTGAGGGTTCGGGCTATGCCAGTCATCCATGGCAATTATTTCATCATTGAATAGCTAGATCTTTTAAGCCTTCGATGATGTGGCGCAGAATGTTGTTGCGTTGTTGTTGAGTCTTTACTTTGGCCTCTTTGACAGATGCGTAGCCGGAATGTTTTCTGCTCTGCTGAAAATTTTACTACTACAGCTTCATCAGTATACGTAGTTCGGTTACTGTTCTTTAAGAACTCCGATGGTGCTTGTGGCTGATGGCTCCATACATTTGAGCATGGTTAGGGCTTCGCCTGGATCGGAGCTGACGCCGATGTTAGCTATCGTTTCCCAACGGTCCTTTTGTATGACATTTGGGTGTCAGTGTCACTGATGAGCTGGGGTAGGTTGTACTTGACTCTACCGTCTTTCCTGGTATGGCGTTTGTACATTAGGTAGAGAGAGTTAATCAAAAGGCGTGTAGCGACTGCATGGTTTGTTGTCAGATTGGGGTATGCATCTCCATAGGAACGAGCATCCCGAAGTCTCTCTCTCTCTCTCTCTCTCTCTCTCTCTCTCTCTCTATCTCTCTCCCCACCCGCCCTTTCTCTCTCCTGCCCTGCATCTACGCGTATGTGCGTGCATTAGTGCGTTGATTCATGTCCAATCGCGCACACATACACACTCTTGCAGCTGATCATGCGTGTAATAATATATGCCATGTGACACGCTATACATTATCGGCTATAAAGCATCAAGTGCGTTCGGCTGCCATACACAATCGTCTCTTCTCGCCGTTCCGTGGCGGGCGTCAATACGCAGCGCGCATTGCTAATGTGTAGTGTTCACAGCCATGGCCCGCTGTTGCTGCATACGATGTGGATTGGCCGTCAGTTGAACTAGGCCAATTCTGTCTGCTCCAGGAACACTGTTGCCACAATACCAATTCATAGCGCTCGATACACAAACTATCGCTTTTACTATATACAAGATTCCACAGCTTGTTTACGTATTGCAAAAATAAATTTTATGCAGTAAAAATGTTTAAACAATTTTCCAGTATCAATGTAGACAGATAATTCGTTTTAGTGTCATAGATTTTAGTTTTATCTCGAGGTTTAGATAGACGGAGGAGTCTTGCTGGATGTACTAACGGGGTGGTCCTCTACTGTCGCAGATCTGTGGCTGTCTCCGATATTAGTTTAGTCTGTAGCCAGTCCCCAGTGTCTTGGAGATACAGTTTTGCGTTAGTGTCTAGCTTCAAGATCGATTTGAGAGGCGTTAAGGAGCACTTGGCTGGAATTTCTGCTTATATTCACGTCGCTTGACTGGGATTTAACCAAGACCCCCGCCGCCCTACGCAATATGCCAGGTAAGTGATCAGATTAAGATTCTAATTAGCCAATAGCAATAATAACCCATTTCCATTGGACGTCCTCACACTTATTTTCAGATGAGACCATTTCCGCAGCTGGGACCGAGAATAAGTCAGAAAGATTAGGAACTTTCGATAAAGGACCTTTCCAGTTTTAGCTATGCCCCGCCCATCTCTATCTAAGCTCCACCCACACCTCGCTCGTGTTGGGATCGATCGATTTCTGAACTTCCTGACTATCAATTTCCAGAAAACTATACAGGTAAACTGTTGAATATTTTGAAACTAATTTGACTGGGTGTTGTTGCTGTCTATGGCAGCACCAACGTCCAGTCAAATTGGTTTCAAACTATTCAACAGCATATTTCTTAAATTGCTAAACATACAATTCGTACGTTAACGACGGTCTTAAGCGAATCATTCATGACGTTATGATTATGATTATGACGTCAGCATACACGTCACGTAGTTGATTATGACGTCATACGATTGGGTGAGGAAATGGATCATGAATTAATGTTAGGTACGCCGCCTACTGTAAAATTTCAGAACCATTGAATGCAACAGTTGCATTGTCACGGCGGTGTCCGGCTTCCGGGTCCAAACGCATCTTAGTACACATTCGCAGGACTGTGACCTGGAAATAATCCATGTCTCATTACAGGTAGATATACTACCAAATTCAATGAGACTTTTGAGTGCACAACGTATCATCTGACTTGGGGGGGGGGGGTTGTGTGATGCTGCTGAGGGGCGGAGGGCAATAAACTGGCCATCAGAAGAAAAATCGAGAGTCTGCGTTTGCGAGAGTTAGTTGTTGGAGTTTTAGAGAGGTAGTTGGTAGCTGTAGTTCGAAAGGTTTTGGTGACTCGTGTAAATGTTCGACGATGAAGTTTTAAGTGTTATTATTGTATCTGAGGCTTGGGGTTACGCTATAGTCGTGCACATTGTTTCTATACTAACGAGTTGGAAGAAATTATTATGGATGAATTCAGTTTTGGCCATGCCCCGCCCATCTCTACCTAAGCTCCGTCCACTCTTTACACGTGTTGGGATTGATCGAACCCTGAAATCCCCGAATCTCAATTTCCAGAGAACTATGCCGGCAAGTTGTTGAATATTTGAAGACTAATTAGTTTCAAAATATTCAACAAAATGTTTATTAAATAATAAAGAGATACACTTCGTACAACTTGACGAACTATTAAGCGCTTATGACGGACTTAGATACGTCATTTATGGCGTTATTGATTGTAACGTCAGCCTACAGGTGCCGTAATTCATTATGACGTCATATATTTGACTGACAGATTGGATTTCTCCATTGATCTGCCTGATAACTTTCTATAATTGTTAACCCTTTAACCTTTTAAATGTCAATGTGGCAGTGTCCCAATGAACCTTTCCAGGTTATCCACCAATCATATGACGTCTTAACTTGATCAACTACGTGACGTGAATGAAGACGTCATAATCCATGACATCATGAATGACGAGATAAGTTCGTCATGAACGCTTAATTGATGATGGACTAAGCATTGTATGTCTTTAGTATTTAATAAACATGATGTTGAATATTTTGAAACTAATTTGACAGGGCGCTGTTGCTACCTACAACAGCACCAAGTCAAATTAATTTCCAAATATTCAACGTTTTCTGGAAGTTTCTGGTGAGGGAGTACAGGGATCGATCAATCCCAACACGGGTGAACTGTGGGCGGAGCTTAGCTAGAGATGGGCGGGGCATAGCTAAAACTGGCTTCCTCCCTTTCAAGACAACTATTCGGGAAGGCCGGTAGTATATTGAAACTAACCTGACTGGAAACCTATTACTACGATATGCTACCATATGCAGCAACTACTCTCAGTCATAGTTTCAACGCATTCAACCAGGTTATTACTTATCTCATAGAGACAGCGTTTTCTCTGTTCTGTGAGTATTGTAGGGTTAACTGGGACAGTGTTTTGTCGAAAGAGTATTTGTCTCTTGTTCTTGTTGCTGTCAACTGTCAAGGTCTTGTAAGCCATGGACGTGATAGTGGATGTCAAATATAACAGCTATGCTGCTGAATCGTGTTGCTGTCTTGGAATAACAACAGGTAGCTTACAGCAACCAGTCGTCACAATGAACATATGTTAGCAAATCGAATGCTATACAGAGATCTCATTACAGATCAAACCCTGCAGCATAGAGAAGAACTGGAGAGGACAGCCGAACTCATCTCACAGACTGGTCTATTAGTGTAGATTCTACGAACGAAAAAAAGACCAAAAAAAGACGAAGAAGGCGACGAAGAAGACGACAACGACGGCGGCGGCGGCGACGACGGCAGCGGCGGCGGCGGCGGCGGCGACGGCGGTGATTGTGGTAGTAGGGATGATGATGAGGATGATGATCATGATGATGATAATGATGATGATGATGATGATGAGGAGGAGGAGGAGGAGGAGGAGGAGGAGGATGAGGTGGATGGGGAGGAGGATGATGATGAAATTGATGATGATGATGATGATGATGATGATGATGATGATGATGATACATCAGTAGTGAGATATGATCAGTCCATGGTTAAACAGCAATCATAGAAAGCTGGTAAGTCTATGATAAATCATGGATCCTATAAAGCTGGCCAAAATTAGATTAGTGGCTAACTATCTCAAGCTTCCCAGTCCAGTGGCTATCATTTCTAAGCATACGCTCACTCCAGGTCAATCTCTGAGCATATTGCATTGATAAATGCTACTTATAAAAGTGCTAAATATCGTTCTACTCGTTAGCATCATAGGTACGTATCGTATGGAATTTAGCGTGTATGTTAAACATGCTTGTGCGCCCGAAACTATGTACGAGATCTATTGATAAATCCCATTGAGGTTTAAGTACACTGCAATTATATGATTCACATTTATTTGTATAATAGGCTACTTTGTTAACCATTTTATGCTTGCAATTCCAGTCTCAATTTGAACACAACTATATACAGGAAAGTGGTTGGATATTTTGAAGCTCATTTAACTAGAACCTGTTACTGCCGTTCGTAGCAACAGCTCTCAGTCAAATCACTTTCAAAATATGCAACATGCTATTCATTACATCATAAGGAATTGGTCGTTTCTGGTCGGTAGGTGTTTTCTCAATAAATTCCATAGAATGCTAGCTTGTTCCTATCGTGAACCTATAATGCAGAAGGTTAAATGCATTTCAGCAACGCTATGCGAAATGTGTAAATTAGCTTATAGCTAATTGTCGTCGGTGTTAAATCGCGTGCTATTTAACATCCCTTTCAAAGAATTTAATACTCCTATTAAATTAACATCTATGCTTTAACTATTCACGTTCTTATTTGTACGTCGGTTCCTAAAGTACTCATCAGCACAGATGTCTGTACGTAACCAGAAAGCGTCCATATGACAGGTCATACGCAATGCCAATCTGAAAGGCACTTAAGCCTCTAGAGAACCACGAGATCGACCAATTTCACGTTTAATTATATTACCTTTGATATATTTGGAGATGAACAGAAGCATCGAAATGTGTGACTCCACCTATTTCCATTCGATTTGCTAACATATGTTCATTGTGACGACTGGTTGCTGTAAGCTACCTGTTGTTATTCCAAGACAGCAACACAATTCAGCAGCATAGCTGTCATATTTAACATCCACTATCACGTCTAACACTTACAAGACCTTGACATTTGACAGCAACAAGAGACAAATACTCTTTCGACAAACATAGCTTATATACGTGGCATTTAACCAGAATTATAAGAATTACAGCTTTTTCTTGCAAAATAAATTGTGCCATCATTTCTGTCGGAACGGTATCTGGAAACCTTCTCCAGGAATAATCCCTGTCTCTGGTTGCACGTGCCGTGTGTTAAATAAATTACAAATGTACATAAGTGATATTAATGCTGTTAATGTATACTTTTCTCTCAGTTCACCCACTTGAAGCCAGAATTCCCAGAATCCCACTTTTAGAGCAACAGTACATATAAATTGTGGAGTATTTTGAAAATAATTTGACAGGAACCTGTTCTGCTATAAGCAGCAACATCTCCCAGTCAAATTAGTTTCAAAATATTCAACAGAATAATTATGAAATTGTAAAGGATTTTGGGATTTATCCATTCGTGTTAAGAGAATTGAGATACGCAATAAATATGTTAGGGTTCTGGGCGCTGTTATGTCTTCGGTGTTAAGGATGGATGCAGGCCTACACGCTAACAGCGCCAGGGTTCTGTGCGCAATTATGTCTACGGTGCGAGGGATAGCTGCAGGCCCACATAGTAACAATGCCAGAGTGCTAGACGCGGTTATGTCTGCGATGTGAAGGATAGACGCAGGCCTACATGCTAACAATGCCAGGGTGCTAGACGCGGTTATGTCTGCGATGTGAAGGATAGACGCAGGCCTACATGCTAACAATGCCAGGGTACTGGGCGCGGTTATGTCTGCGATGTGAACGATAGACGCAGGCCTACATGTTAGCAATGCCAGGGTTCTGGGCGCGGCTATGTCTACGGTGTGAGGGATAGACGCAGGCCAACATGCTAACAATGCCAGGGTTCTGGGCGCGGTTATGTCTGTGGTTTGAGGGATAGAAGTATGCCTACACGCTAGCATTGCCAGGTACTGGGCGCGGGTATGTCTGCGGTGTGAGAGGTAGACGCTGGCCGACATGCTAACAATGCCAGGGTTCTGGGCGCGGTTATGTCTGCCGTGTGAGGGATAGATGCAGGCCTACGTGCTCTTTTCAACTATATCTTGGACACAGGACGTATTCCAGACTATGGACCGAAGGATTTATAAGGCCAATTTACAAAGGCAAAGGACAGATAGACGGACCCCAAAATTACAGACCGATTACGCTAAATAGCAGCTTAGCTAAACTGTTTACATCAATCTTGAGTAGGAGAATAAATCTGTATATAGAAAGCCATGATATACTTAATGAAAATCAAGCCGGATTTAGAAGTAGGTACTCCACTTCTGATCATATGTTTGTCCTACATTCGCTAGCCGAAATTCTCCAAAAACAAAAGGTTTAAGCTATTCTGCACATTCATTGATCTGGAAAAAGCATTCGATACAGCATGTAAGGAGGCATTATGGGGGAAACTACTGCAGCATCACATCAATGGGAAAATTTGGAAAGTAATATGCAACCTTTACGCTAACATTAAATCCAGAATATGTCTAAACAACACAACATCTGACTCATTTACATGCAACATGGGACTGCGCCAGGGTGAAACCCTCTCACCACCTACACGATTATATGGAAAACAAAGGCTGTAATGGGTTAAACATGGCTGAAGATATATGTCCCCTGTTAAAACTATTGTTACTACTGTATGCAGATGACACTGCCCTCATAGCTCAAGAAAGCCATGATCTACAAACTATGCTTAATGTATTTACCTCATATTGTAAAAAATGGAACTTGAGAATCAATAGAAGTAAAACAAAAGTCTTAATATTTGGAAGCAACAAACGGGGTGGGAAGGATTTCACTTTGACATAGATGGTGAGGCCATCAAAATTATAGATAGATATAAATACTTAGGAATCCCTTTCTTCCATAATGGTTAATGGACGATATGTTGCTGCGCAAAGGCACTTACACGACCAGGCAAATAAAGCACTATATATCACGGATTGAAAATTTAGACCTTCCAATGACTGTCAGACGAAACTATTCCACGCAATGATCATCCCGATATTGACACATGGTTGCGATGTCTGGGGATTTGAGAAAGTTGATATACTAGAGAAGATACAATTAACTTGCTTTCGTAAAATTTTGAATGTGAACAGGAGTACGTCTAAATTTATGATTTATGGCGAATCAAATAGATACCCTGTTAAAATAACCATCCAATATAAAATAATAAAATTCCGGATTACGTTAGTAAATGGCACAGAAACCAAACTTTCACATCTTCTGTATAAGTATATGCTGAACGAATATCTACACAATAGGACACAATTTAACTGGCTACGAAATATTGAAGTAGTATTAAATACAACGGGAATGGGGTATCTATGGAATAATCAGACAATGATAAACAAGAATCTAGCAAAAATAACAAAACAAACACTCGTAGACCAATTTATCCAATCTTGGACTGGCGAAATCAACAACTGCTCAAAGGGAAGAACGTATAGTATTTATAAAACATCTTACGAGCGAGAACCGTACCTACTAAAACTAAACAATATAAACAGAATAACATTAACATGATTTAGAACCAGTAATCATAAACTACCAATAGAGACTGGGAGGTGGGACGGTACACCAAGGGAAAATAGAATATGACATCGGAGATGAGTATCATTATCTATTTCTATGCGACTTTTTTAAGGAAGTTAGAAACGATATTCTACTAAAATACTATTGCTACCGACAAAACTTTCACAAATTCTATCAACTTCTCTCTAATCTTAAACTTAGTCTGCTATCTAAACTTTGCAAATTCATCAGAAAAATAGTTAAACACTTCAAATGACTAAAATAATAATGACAACAACTTGGACGGCAGCAACACCACAGCAGCGGCGTTGAGACGATAATGTCCACTGCAGCGACTACTCCCTCTACCACTACTGCTGTTGGCGCAGCGGCTGCTTCTACTGTTACTACTATTGCCGCTACTCCGACTATGTTTCCGCTACCTCTAGTCCTCTACTGTGGCTGCTGCTGCTACTACCACTACTAGCAACAGCAGTTGAAGATGATAGTATTATTTCCGACGTTGATGATGATCTTAGTACTTCTCCTACAACAGCAACTACTATTACTACTGCTACCGCTATTACAGCTGTTCCCACAACTACCGCTAAAACAAGCACTACTAAGTCACAGTTGTGTACATATTGTATATACGTTGTAACCTCTCATGCCACATGGTGGTCAAGGGGTAAACAAACTTGAACTTGAACTTGAACTTGCTAACAATGCCAGGCTTCTGTGCGCGGTTATATCTGTGGCGTGAGGGATAGACACAGGACTACGTGCTAATAATGCCAGTGTTCTAGGCGCGGTTATGTCTGAGGTGTGAGGTGTAGACGCGGACCTACATGCTACCAATGCCAGGGTTCTGGGCGCGGTTATGTCTGCGATGTGAAGGATAGACGCGGGGCCGACATGCTAACAATGCAGGGTTCTGGGCGCGGTTATGTCCGCGATGTGAAGGATAGACGCGGGGGCCGATATGCTAACAATGTAGGGTTCTGGGCGCGGTTATGTCTGCAATGTGAGGGATATATACGGGCCGACATGCTAACAATGTATATATAGATGGAGGCCTATATGCTAACAATGTCATGGTTTTGGGCGCGGCTATGTCTGCGATGTGAAGGATGGATACAGGCCTACATGCTAACAATGCCAGGGTGCTAGGCGCTGTTATGTCTGCGATGTGAAGGATGGATACAGGACTACATGCTAACAATGCCAGGGTGCTAGGCGCTGTTATGTCTGCGATGTGAAGATGGATACAGGCCTACATGCTAACAATGTCAGTGTGCTAGGCGCGGTTATGTCTGCGGTGTGAGGGATAGCTCAGGCCCACATGCTAACAGACACAATATATAGACTTACTCCCGTACAGTTAAGAAATAACCTAGCATGTTTCCAAAACAAAATAAAACGTGCTGTTGACTATTTTGGACTTAGTTTGAGATAGAGATTTCACGTGCAGGGTGGTTCAAGGTCTGACTGTATATACATAATTAAGTTAATTCTCAATTATGGAATTGTTTGAAGAACAACTCAGTGGACCTTTCCATTTTAGCTATGCCCCGCCCATCGTTATCTAAGCTCAGCCCACACATTGCTCGTGTTGGAATTGATCGATCTCTGAACTTCCTGACTATCAATTTCCAGAAAACTATACAGGTAAGCTGATGAATATTTTGAAACTAATTTGACTGGGCGCTGTGGCAGCAACAGCGCCCAGTCAAATTAGTTTCAAAATATTCAATCGGCATGCTTATTAAATAGTAGAGACATACAATTGGTACAGCGTGTCGGACTATTATGAATTAAAGATGGGCCATATGGAATCATTTATGACGTAATGATTCTGATGTCATCATACATGCCGCTTAGCTGATAATGACATCATATGACGTCATTGCTCTGCAAAGGTCCATTGTTTCACGTATTAATCGATTTTGAAAGCATATATATGTGCGATGTCATTCGCGTTCAGAAACGGTTAGAAATGTCGTTCAATCAGCAGCGGCAGTGTTGGCCAATGCGGTAGCACAAGCCGCAGCATTGCGATGGACGTTCCAACATTGGGTTAAATATATAAAAATCAGTAGGGTCTAGATTCGAAAATCAAATACAGATAACTTCTACACATTCTACTGGATTGATTATAGTTGACTATTTCCAAGTAGAACGACTGATTTTCTGGCTATATGTAGTCCGAGAATCATGCGTTCGACTTGAAAATAGTCAACTGTAGTAATAGCTATAGTTGACCAGTCGAACCTGTCCGTGACGAGCAAGGTAGCCTACGATGGTGACGACGGTGGTCGCCAAGGAACCCTAATCACACTGTTCAATCACAAGAAGCCAGCTCGGTCACCAGCTAGTCTGCAATCTATTAAGCTAGTGGATGATGCCAATCTGTCGATCATCTATATGACGTCATAATCAATTATGCCATATGTAGGTTGACGTCATAATCATAATTTTCAGACATACTCCGTTATAAACCAGGAAGAGTCCGTCTAGATGTACGAATTGTATGTTTATACTATTTAATAAAGGTTCTGTTGCCATAGCAACAGCACCCAGTCAAATTAATTTCAAAATATTCAACAGCTCATCTATATGGTTACCTTGAATATGGGATTCGTGGGGGTGGGGGTGGGAGTCAGTGTTAAATGGATACAAATCGATAACAACTCGCTCAACACATGGGCGGAGCTAAGATAGAGATAGGCGCGGTATATCTAAAAGAGGATTCACCCCTTCTTAGCATTCAGAAGATTCTGTCCAATGTGTGCTGGTGTCACATCCGAGATAAGATTGACTGCTTCACTGAAGCTTGTCGCAGATGTGCAGACATTATATGGGCGCGGACAATGCGTGCATCAGCGGGTATGCCCGAACACGGGAACTACGTCAAGATTGGCATTGGAATGCCACAAACCTTGGACATCAACAAATCCGAACACCATATATCAGGCCTGTATATACTACATCAAGCTGGAGATGCCGATAAGTAACGATTTTAAAGATCGCTATTGGCAGACGGCACGCTGAGATCTCTAGTAAAGACGTGCGGTATGTAGAGTTCAAGACCTCGATCGGTTCTCTCCGTGGAGTTAAGACTACGAATACAATCTTGGTGTCATAGCTTTGAGTTTTGACCCAATTCGACCCAGTTGCTGTTGCAATTTAATTCTCTAGTGGTGTCGTCGTAATTAGTCCATGAATATTCATTTCACCTCGCTGGTTCCACCGATATTGTAATGTATGAATAATTAAATAAACGTGTATGCTCTTCTGCATGGTTTTTTTATTTGTCGATGACCTTACGATACACGTGATTGAAAGGACAATGTCGTAGCCTTTTCGCCAAAACGCAAACGCGAATAAGTACAAAATATACAAATGTACCTAACTTTGATAAAATAGTCGTAACAGACCGATAATCCTCATTCTTCTGTTAAATCCAGAAACATATGTTTAAACCTCTAACCCTCGAATTTGTTATGGACTATAGAAAATGTTCATTTGCAGACCAGGAGAAGGCAATTTTTGAAAATGTATCACTGTAATGACTGGATCGGTTACGGATTTTCCAAAAATAGTCTTGTCTTGGTCTGAATATGTGCATTTCTTAAGACCATTGCAGAAACCGTTTTTGGCTGATATGAGTGTCAACGGTTTAAACACGACTTTGTGAAGATATTAATATAGGAAAGCGCTACCGGTATAGCATTAAATAATACATTTGTAGTATTAAGGGTATTGAGGGTTTGACGTGTATTGGATACATTCCGAGAAAGAAGGAGTTGTAGTTATAAAGCCACTGAGGAAAGCTTGGCATCTATGCCTACAGTAATAGCTTGCCCCCTACACGTAATCGGTGCAGTAATTAACTAACTTGTAATATGAGGCATCAGTGGATACTTTGTAGCTCTACTCGCCCTTATAACCTGTTCGTTAACCCTTTCGCCGACAAGTCATTGACAAATTATATTCTTTACTATATATGCCTAAAGATGAATCTTTTAAATATTTTGAAATTAATTTCACTGGAAGCCGTTGGTGTTTATGGCAGAAATGTCTTCCAGTCAAATTAATTTCAAAATATTGAACGGTTTTCCTGTATGGTAGTGTTGAAAATCAGATACGGGGAATTAATCAGTGAAAAGGTTAATCCATTGTTTGTCGGAAAAGCTCTGACAAACACGCACATACAACAAAGATGATTAACAGTACTCCTCTGCTTGTTACATAATTATCACATGACAAGAATTTATATGCCTGTTCCAACGCAGCCCGAAACCAATAATAGCGACCAAAAAGCATAATTTAGCCAATTTCGTTAATATTCTGTCTCTCGATAGAATTTCCCATATGTACTGTATATTATGATTATTCTGACAACAATGTCACCGAATGTTAGAGATTAGCTTATTCACATATTTAGCTATATTGTGAATGATGATGATGATGATGATGATGATGACGATGATGATGATGACGAAGACGAAGACGAAGACGAAGATCAACACGACGACGACGACGACGACGACGACGACGACGACGACGACGACGACGACGACGAAAACGATGAAGGTGAAGATGAAGATCATCATCACAATCTTTATCATCATCATCATCATCATCATCATCATCATGAACTGTTATCTCTGAATGATAAACAGATCACATATCCACCTAAAATTAGTCCTTCATCGTTATCTTCCATTGTGTTCTGTAGTCTACACGTAACCCGATCTGCCTCATCTTCTCGCTTCATTTTTGGATTCAGAAACCCGCTTGAAAAATCACTTTGTCTATAAATATGTACTACGCACACGCGGAAGATTTGTAGTGTGGCCTCAGTGTGGGAGATTTATGCCGGTTGGCCTCTACTATAGCCTATAACAGATTCCACGGCGCATTGTGAAGGAGAGAGCCTGTTGGCATTAATACAATGTGCCCGAATATAGACCAGCTTGTCAAGAAGCTATCTGACAATGGCATGGTGTTGCATAAGTATGCACTATATAATGCATTGTTGGATATTTAGGTTGTTTGCTTTGTAGTGTCGAGTATATCCCGCAGAGATAGTCCATCTCCTTGTGAATAACCTCATGATACATCAAATTGGGGAGTCATTTCTAGATATGCCACGCCCATTTATGCTTAAGCTCCTTCCATTTTGTACGTGTATTTGAATAGATTTTAACACTTTCAGCACCGAATTCCTAGAATAAAACAAATCAAAGTAAATATACATGTAAGCTGTTGAATATTTTGATACCGATTTGACTGCGCATTGCAGCAACAGCTTCCAGTCGAATTTGTTTCAAAATATCCAACACAATGTTTATGAAATCGCAAATTTGTAACAGAACTACAATTCAGACGCTTCCTGTCGGACCTACGAAATTTGATGTGACGTCAGCTGACACGCGACGTTTTTTGTGGATTATGACGTCAGATAGTTGAGTGACAGGTTGGATTCGTCTATTCGGCTGAATGTACTGATTTTGCGCAGGAAAATGGAGAGAGCCGATCTGTCACTCAAGTATTGAACGTCATAATCAAATACGTCACATGTAGGCTGATGTTACAGTCAAGATGCATAATGATGACGTATCTAGCTCCGTCGTGAACATTGAAAAGTCCGCTAAGTTTTACGAATTTTATGTCCTTGGTGAATTTACTATTTAATAAACCGTCTGTTGAATGTTTGAAACTCAAATTAGTTTCAAAATATTAAACAGCGTACCTGCATAGTTACCTTGAAAATGGGATTCGGAAGATTCGGTGTTCAAATAATATAAATCTATCCAAACACGCGTGGGCGGAACTTAGCTAAAATGAGCTAGAAATAGATCCCTCTATGCGTTTTTCACACTCTCCATTCGTTACGACACACTAGTTGTGAGATAGCGTAAATGCGAATACGTGTATATGTTGCAAATGTCGACGGATATTAATTCATATAATTACTTAAAGGTGCATATTCGCAGCAGAATGGTTCAAAATAAAACTATTTAAATTATTTACTTTTAGAGGCTTAAATTGTGTGCTTAGTTGTAATGAAACGAAATAAATCTTAGCATATGATAATTTCATTACGTATGAATTAATATAATTTTTTAAGTTGGTAAATTGAATTAGAGGCATGAGTACTTAATTCAAATTCACAACTAAACCTATGGAATTTATTTATACGGAATGAAATCATCATCTATGTTAGGATTTATTTCGGTTCATTACATTGAGGTACGCAATTTAAGCCTCTAAAAGTACATAATTTAAATAATTTTATTTTCAAGCATTTTGGTATGAATATTCACCTTTAATTGTCTCTTTCAGTTGTCATTGCAGAGCATACCACCCATAGGCAAAGACCAGTAATGGTTAGACCCTCACTAGGGTCTACATAGCCATACTGGATAACCATACACAAATGGACGATTGTGTTGTCAAACCCAACAACGATTTCCAGCAACAATTGATTCTACGATTATGTAACAATTCCTGGGCATTTCAATGGCAACTGCTTACCATCACCATAGCAACACTTGCAGCTTGTCATATCAATATATGTGCTCTTCAATAACACCATTGCAACACCTAGGCATTTCCATAGTAACACGTATGTGCACTTCTGTAGCAAGGCCAGTGCGTTTCCTTAGCAACACCTATGTAGTACCATAAGAACACCTAGATGGTAGTATCCATTAGCCATTTCATGACGACGCCGGCCAAAACCGGCCTCTGTAGTGGTCTTAACAAATAATCGAGCCAGTCATTCCAGTGGTAAATTTTCAAAAAAAATAGTCTTCTCTTGCAAATGTATATTAAATGAGCAGTTATTTAGATTTTCTTGACAATTTAAGTCATTGTAGGGTTAATACTATGTTTTGTGGAAGAGAACTTGATGATATAGAAATCGGCACACAACCTATCTAAAGTACTATATAAATATACCAGACCTTTTATTCCTTTGACACGCAATCTGAACCTGGACTATCTCTGCTCTGGTAGCCATTAAATCTTAACCGCTCTCGCATTGATACATGTTTGTACATCTGTCTCTCAATGTGTTTTCTTAGCTCATTTTAGTTTTGATAACAAATCTTCCAAAGCAAGTGCGTCACGTTCATAGTGCTTAGAAAATGATCACAATACCCCGAGTAACGCAGTTTACTAGGCCGGTACTGATCCAATACCGGGGCAGCAATGGCCCGGTATTGGTCCAGTCCCAGTCTAGTAAGCCGCGTTATCAGCTATCAGGTTATATACTTGACCGGCCATACACACAAGACGATAATGTAGTCAGACCTGGCTTTAAGGAACCCATTTATAGATAATTTTTAAATGGCCACCAAAGATAGGTGGTCACTTAGTACAACGCATTTTATATATTAAATATCTTGTTGCGGGCAAATTGTGGCATCTCTAGAAGCAGATGACCTGATCGACCTTTGTAGACATGTTGTCTTGCAGTTCACAAGATAAATTGGACCGTTCCAGTTTTAGCTATGCCCCACCCATTTCTAGATAAACTCCATCCACACCTCATTCCTGTTGGGATCAATAGATCCTTGAACTCCCATATTATCAATTGTCAAAAAGTAATACAGGTAGGCTGTTGAATAATTCGAAAGTAATTTGACTGGATGCTGCTGTTGCCACGGGCAGCAACAGCGCCACAGTCAAATTGGTTTCCAAAATATTCAACAGCGTGATTATTAAATAGTAAAGACATGCAATTCGTGCAACATGTCGAACTATTAAGCGTTGAAGGCGGACTAAATCGAGTCATTCGTGGTGTAATTGATTATGACATCACCCTACACGCCACATAATTGATTTTGACGTCATATGGTGGATTGATAAACTAGAAAGGTCCATTGAGACGGTTAATAGAGAGCGTCGTGATGATCGGCCTCAGACCCAGATAATGCACTTTGACAAATAAAATTATAGAAAATACGATACGCATACCTAATATCCAAGTATACATCTAGATTACATTCTGAATTTTAAATACGCGTGGTCAGCACATACCAGTTGGGAATTGCGTCAACCATGCAGTTTCGATCCTCTATCTTATATCCCCTGATGTCCCGCGAAGACCAGAGACTTGCAAAGGAAAAGTACTGTATATTTAAAGACCAAATTATTTCAGAGTTTCAGTCAAATTGGCATCAACCTATTCAGTAGTATATATATATGTACTCTTTATTACCCGTAGAACACACAGTATTCAGCATATCGCGTGTTGAGGCATGTGTTAAAGCAATTCTGTATGACAATGGTAGCTCGATTTTACATGGCGGTGCCTGGTGCTAAGTTAATCAAAGTATGCTTGAGTATGTTTTATGTGTGAGTTGTATTATATAGTGCAGCTCATAAATATTTTAAAATGTTTCCAAAACAAAAATAGAAACATGGCACCTTAGACAATTTTGAACACGGTGTAAAAAATGTTCGGTTGCACATTTCGGACTTAATTTGATTGGAGATCATTGTTTCCTTAGTTCAACATATCTCAACAGTACACGTTATTTTATTTCTGAGCTGTATTGCAGATTAGAACTACCAACACGCATTCTGGAAGACGTGATTTATTATTGGACATTTACTAAGATTAGGGATCGCACTAGATGCTGAAGATTTTCAGAATATAGCACAGCTGTTTTGCAATTGAATGCATCTATCATTAAGCGAGCTGTTGTTGAGCGAATGTAAATTTGCGCACTTGCTGTTTTGCTAAGCGTGCGTGTGTGCGTACGCACATGTGTGCGTGCAATAAGTCAAATTCTCCTGGATGACTGGAGGAATGAAGTGATCATTAGATTCGTTGCCAAAGCTGTGTGGGATTGCCCTTGAGATCACTAAACGGCGGGTTTAATTTTCGGGTCAAGATCCCAAAGGTGAAGGCCAGTGAAGATGCTTGGAGAGTGAGACGTGGAATTGTTGAGAATACATGTTGCATCTGTGTTGCATGTATGCATGCTGTATGCATGTTGCGTGTTTGTAGCGTCTTTTGAAATTAAGCGGATCCTGATCAATGATGGTCAATAAGCATGCCGGAAGAAACAGCGCGCGATTCGGATACCGTTTACTCTTAAAAGGGTCTAACTTGACTAAAGCGCTATCAGCTCGCGACACTAATTAAGATTGCTAATTACAATAGCACATTTACTGGAACCCACACTATCTCACTAGAAAATCCCTCTATACGTGTTCCACACTCTTCGATGCCATCCCCAATGAAGCACTGGTTGTGAGGTGACGTAAAATGTGGATATATGTTATAAATGTCGACGGATACTAATTCATATAATTACCTAATTACCTCTTGTCTGTTGTCATTACGGAGCATAATAGTTATAGGCAATTATCACGAACACTTACAACCACTAGACATCGACGGACGGGTTACGCATACATAAATGGGCGATCGTATTCTCTAAACCATCAGCGAAATTCAGCAACAATGGACCCTTCCTAGTTTATCCATCCATCATACTGCGTCATAATCACCTACGTGAAGTGTAGGATGGCGTCATAATCATGACGTCGTGATTGATTCGAAATAGTCCGTCTTTAGCGCTTAATAGTCCGACTCATTGTGCGAAGTGTATGTCTTTACCATTTAATAAACATTATGTTGAATATTTTGAAACTAATTTGAATGGACGCTGTTGCCGCTATGGGCATCAACAGCGCCCAGTCAAATTAGTTTCAAATATTTAACAGCTTACCTGTATAGTTTTCTGGAAATTGTTAATCAGGGATTTCAGGTATTGATCAATGCCAACACGAGCGAGGTGTTGGTGCAGTTTAGCTAGTGATGAGCGGGGCATAGTTAAAACTGGAAAGGTCCTATGGCACGACTATTCCTAGAAATTGCCATGGCAACTCATTACCATGCCCATATCAACATGTGTGGCTTATTATATCAACACATATGCTTTTTTCAATAACGCCACCGATACATTTATGCAACAACATATGGCCGTTTCCATTGTACCGCCTAGGCATTTCCATAGCAACACATGCGCATTCTGTAGCAAAGCCATGGCGTTTCCTTAGCAACAACTCTGTACTTCCGTAGCAACACCTAGATATTAGTATCCATTAATAACATGGTTTGTAGAAGAGAACTTGGTGATATCGAAATCTCCATAGCATCTATATCTAAAGTACTGTATAAATATACCAAACTCTCGATTCCTTTGGCGTGCAATATGAACCTGCACTATCTCCGCTCTGGAAGCCATTAAATCTTAACTGCTCTCGCATTGATACCTGTTTGTGCATCTGTCTTTCAATGTGTTTTCTTAACTTACATTAGTTTTGATAACGCTTCTTCCAAAACAAATGTGGCACGTCCATAGTGCTTATAGAAGAAGATTATTACAGTTTGTATGATTAATGAGTGTAGTATTAGAAACATCCTACAGCTGCAATCAGTCCTTCTTCGCTTTTGCCCACCGTGTCTTGTCCTCAGCCAAAGTTTTTAGCCTCCTCAGGTCCATTCTTGATTTGACTGTACCGAGTCCTGTTTTCTTGACGTCACCTCGTAGCGCGCTTAACAGACCACAGTACGTCTCAGAAATAACTTACAGTGTTTCCAAAACAATAAAACAACATGTTAGTTAGTACAATTTTGAATACTATGTAAAAATGTTCTGTTGAATACTTTGAATACAATAGACCTTTCCATCATATGTCGTCATTAACTACGTGACGTGTAGAATGGCATCATAATCAATGACGTCATGAATGACGTAGATAAGTACATCACGAACGCATAATTGAAGACGGACTATGCGATGTTGTACGAATTTTATGTCTTTACTATTTAATAAATATTCTGTTGAATATTTTGAAACTAATTTGACTGGGCTATGGCAGCAACAGCACCCAGTCAAATTAGTCTCAAAATATTTAACAGCTATTTGTATAGTTTTCTCGAAATTAATAGTCAGGGAGTTCAGGGATCGATCGATCCCAACACGAGCGAGGTGTGGCTAGAGCTTAGCTAGTGATGGGCGGGAAATAGCTAAAACTGGAAAGATCCATTGACACTACTATTCCTAGGTGTAGGTGGATCTTAGATTGAGATGGGCGGGGTAGGCATATAGCTAAAACTGGAAAGGTCCATTGGATTGGAAGACATTGCTGCTAAATGTGGAAAGGTCCAGTGGCTTGGAAGACATTGCTACTTTAGGCAACAATGTATTCCAATCAAATTATATTCAAAATATAGTTATTTCTGAGAAGCACTGCAGCTCGCGAACGCAGGTTACTGGGCCGGTATTCGGCCAATACCGGGGCCGTGTTGGTCTAGTACCGGTACCAGTAAGTTCCGTTATCAGCAATACACACCGAACGATAATGGATTCAGACCTGGCTATAAGGAACACCTCTGTGGGTTATTAATATAGATTCTTACTAAAGGCAGATGGTGGCTTAACTCAACGCATTTGCTATATTAAGTATTGCATTGCTAGCGAATTGCGGCGCGTCTAGAATCAGATACCATCTATAGACAGGTTATCTTACAGCGCAAACAACGCAAATGAGACAGCTAATATAGAACGTAATCATGATCAGAATCAATTAGACTCAGAGAGTGTCTTTAGACAAATAAGATTACATAAAATTCGATATGCATACATAATATCCAAGTGTACATTTAGATTTCATCTGGAGTTGCGGTGAACATGCGTGACCAGTATATACCAGTGGGAATTTGTCAACCGTAGAGTTTCAATCCTCTATCATCTATCGTATGAAGTCCCTCGAAAGCCGGATTCGGTGAGAACAGCTTGTCTGGAGTTTCAGGTCATCACACCATTCAGTAGTATGCAGGCACTGTTTATAGCCTGAGTAAAAGGAAATCTATAATGCATGTTGGGATGAGCTAAAGCAATTCTGCCCATGATTCGAACGCGTGTATTCGCCATGCCAATGGTAATTCGGAGTTACCTGGCGGTGCCTGATGCTAATCTAATCAAGGTACGGTTGAGTATGTTTTATACCTGCGCTATATGATTGAAGCAAACTATCAACACGCCTTCACGAACACGTGATTTATTATTTGCCAATAAATAAGATAGGGGCATTGCACTAGATGGTGGAAACACCCAGAATATAACACAGCTGTTTTGCAATGGAACTAATATATCACTAACCCTTTAACACTCATATCAGAAAAAAATTGGCTTCAGTAGTGGTTTTGATAAATGTCCATTTGCAGACCAGGAGAAAACTATTTTTGAAAATTTACCACTGAAATTACTTGCTCGATAACCGAGCAAGTCTTTCAGTGGTAAATTTTCAAAAATAGTTTTCTCTTGGTCTGCAAATGAACACGTTCTATTAGAAAATTGAAATTTCGATGGCAAAGGATTAATCCAGCTGTTATTGTGCTAATGTGAATTTGCGCGCGTGTCGTTTTTTTATAATCGCGCTTGCTGTTCTTGCTAAGCACGCGTATGCGCGTGCGTGCGTGCGTACGTGAGTGCGTGCGTACACGCGTGCAGTAGTTCAAGGTCTACTGGAAGGATGGAGGGATCGAAATAACGTCACCAAGCCTGAGTAGGTGATTTGCCATTGGGATCTCGAAAACACCGATTTTGAGGTCAAACTCTCAAAGGTCAATGCCAGTGAAGATCGTTTCAGCGCAAGGTCTTGCTCAGAATATTTGTAGCGAGGGGTGTCTGATTGAAATTAATCATGGATCTTGATCCAAGTCGTCTATGAGCATGCATTCAGAACCAGCACACGATGGCTTATCGATCGAAATACGGTTAACTCGTACGAAGGTTAAACCTGACCACAGCAATATCGTCTCGTGACACTAATTACTATTGCTAATTACTATAGCATATTTACTCTGACCCACACTAAATCCACTGTTCCCCATTAACAGTTTAACTCTCGAATTTCCTCCAAAGAATTCAATTTTCTCATAGAAAATGTCAACTTGCAGACCAAGAAAAGGCTATCTTTTAACATTTACCACCGGAATGACTGGCTCGTTTATCGAGCCAGTCATTCCGGTGGTAAATTTTCAAAAATAATATTCTCCTGCTTTGAAAATGGGCATTCCTCAAGACCCTTGCAGACGCCGCTTTTGGCTGATATGAGTGTTAAAGGGTTAAGGGAGGATACATTACTTATCGGTATATGCATGGGAAGCGGGCGGCCGTTTCAAGTTAAATCTATGCGCAGTCTGTGCTGCATTCCTTCTTTACATGTAGACACGATCATCGGCTGGTAGGCCTATACTGGCGAGTATGATCTTAAATCTGTCAAGTGTGTCAGCTGTTGCTCGTTCCGGTGTCAGTGTGGTCCATTTGGTTTATTTTATTGTTCTTTGGGAAAAGGAGAACTTGTAACAGTCCTTGGTGGTGTGGATCTGTCTAAGTTTGTGGACCACTCTACTACTTCTGCAACCAGCATGTGTATGTTGGTCAGTTGTTATATCAATAGGGTTATTGGTTATTTTATACAATAGCGTAAGACGATTCTTTGCTCTGGTATCTTCTAACGACTTCCAGTTCCGGTAGCTAACCGTATTGGTGACACTGCACGGTGTGACGTTCTTATTGATTGACACATCAGAATACTCTCTGTTGAACACGGTTGTTTTTTTAAAATTTAACTAAAAATTACTAGTTAATTAATTAATTATTAACATTTAATGACCCTTAATTAATCGCAGTTCTTGATGTGGGCATCCCATACAGTATATCATTCACGCCATTGTCTGACAGTAGTTAGGTAGGGTATTATTCTCATGTTAGGTTTAGTAAAATGCAAGTTCCGCTCAATGAATCCAAGCGATCTGCTAGCTTTGCCAGTGATGTTATTCCATCATAAGTCTTGGCTGATGGTGACACAAAGATACTTGCTGCATGGCTCCTTTCGGAGTATGTGTCCATATCGTTGGTAGTCGAATGTCGTTTTGTGACGCCGGTTAGCTATGAACAGGAGAGTAAATTTGACTGACATCGACAGTACTAGATTGCTTATTCTCTAGAATGGCACTTTGTAGTGGATCTGTTAGAAAATCGTTAGTCCATTTCCAGGAGTTTCCTCTTACGCTATAGTACTCGCGATTATGCATCGGAATGCCTTCGAAATGTCTACCATGATTACATTAACCTGTTGTCCTTTAGGTGATGACGAGCTCAGTCTCACAGAATCTCCTCGAACGGAAGCCATGTTGTTGATCGACTGGGATATCTTGTTAGTCGAGATCGTCCGTGATGTTGCCATGAATGATGTGCTCAAATAGCTTGCTGATAGCGGTCGATTTTTCGATGCCAAGTGCCCCCTCTTAAAGTCTGGAACACTGTTGGCTCTTCTCCATCTTGTATCGTACCAGTGTCTAAGGTGTACGGGAATCTGCTGGCTAGTGTAGGAGCAAATTCATTAGCATATTCTTTGAGTAACCTGCCTGGGATGTTGTCTGGCCCAAAAGCTTTATGTGGTTTAAGTCTAATCAGAAGTTTATGAACGGCCTTGAGACTGACAGTTATAGCTGGCATATTAGAATTAACTATCGCCTTTATTTGGCATGGTTTTCCTGCCCGCTTGAGTGTTGACAGAGTTGAATTGATTGTTCACCATCTGTGCTTTTGAGGAGGAATCACTGTATATGAAACCATGTTGATGTGTGAGTGACACAAATTACGTACTAGCACGAACATTTTCAAACATGGATTGCACAATCCTCTTTCTTACCTTATGGAAAGGTCAATTGCGGAATGGAGAAAGCCAGTTTTAGCAATGCCCCGCCAATTTTTAGCAAAGCTCCACCCACGCTTTTTCCGTATTGAGATCGATCGAACCCTGAAATCCCTGACTCTCATTTTTCAGAAAACTATACTGGTAAGCTGTTGAATGTTTTAAAAGTAATTTGACTCGGTCCTGTTGCAACAGCATCCAGTCAAATTAGTTTCAAAATATTCAACAGAATGTTCATTAAATAGTAAAGAAACAGTTCGTACAATTTGGCGGACCATTACGCGTTTATGACGGCCCTAATTACATCATTCATGACGTAATTTTTTATGACATCAGCCCACATGCTACGTAGTTTATTATGCCGTTATATGATTGATTGAAATACTGGACTCCTTTATTGTGGAACTAGCCATTCTAATACACCGGGTGACTCTACTCGATGGCTGTATAAGGAATGCATGTCCGGCATGGCGCTTTCAGTCTAGAACAACTCAGCGTTGACCATATTTCTCGGACATGAAATCAATGTTCGGGCAACACAAGAAAACCCCCGAACTGGTACCATTGGTCGGGGGAGGGGGGTCAATGATGACAGGGGCGGGGTGTGGGGGTGTGGGTGGGGTGGGGGCGGCTCTCTTAATCCAAGCCATCTGCTATAAACAATGGCATGATATACCCTATATCACAACCAAATTGTTTCAACATACTCAGCAGAATGTTTTTTTAAATTGTAAATCCGCCGAATACATACAACAGTAGCATTACCACGTCATTTCCTTGTGACGTCATTTAACAAGAGATGCATTTTGATTATAACGCCAGCTAGTTGAGATTGACCGATCGGATTCCTCCATTGTTTGCACTGCATAACGTACTAAACGTAGTCGTTTGAGACTGAATATGGTGTATATAAGTGCTAATACTCGTGGGCATATGATCACCCGTCTAAATGACGAATACAAACAGAATCATGTCAAATTACGTCAAATGATGCTTTTGTAGAATGTGGACAGTCATTTCATGGCCGGATTTAGGACTGGGTAGGTGGGAGGGGGAATCTCCATAGGTCTTTCCCTATACATTAACATAGACAATGAGTTACGCAAAGGGACCGCCTGTATTTAGTGGCCCGTGCAGTGACCGCATACATTTAGCGGCCCGTGCAGTGTCCGCCTGTCTTTAGTGACCGGTGCGGTGGCCGCATATATTTAGTGGGCCATGCAGTGTCCGCCTGTATTCAGTAGCCCGCTCAGTGTCCGCCTGTATTTAGCGGCCCACACACTGTCCCCCTGTATTTAATGGCCCGTGCAGTGTCAGCCTGTGTTTAGTGGCCTATGCATTGTTCGCCTGTATTTAGTGGCCCGTGCAGCGACCGCATATATTTAGTGGGCCGTGCAGTGCCCGCCAGTATTTATTGGCCCATGCAGTGTCCGTATTGACAAGCTTAATTATATTCGGTGATCACTAATTAACGCATTCTCTAAATCCAGTCCCTACTATGATCATATTGATACAGATAATAGAATACTCTGCATTAAACAATGTAAGGACGATATGAAATATTTAACCCCTCTAACTGTCCAGAAACGACACGTTCTTTCTGATCTAAGAAATATTATGTTGAATATATTCCATAGCAGCAACAGGTTTCAGTGAAATTAGTTTTCAAAATATTCAACTGCTGTACTGTATATTTGTTTTCAAATAAGACACTTGAATTCCAAGGGTAAATGTGTTAACTGAGTCTTCTACTGCGAGGACTAAATTAAACATACACTCAAGGCCTAATATTGACCCATCCAATTAAGCTCGTGTATATATAGCCAGCAATTACTGTATTGGAAATGGGCACATGAAAAACAGAACGGTATTTCTCACAGTTATCATGAACTATAGCACATATAGGACAGGACTGAGTACGACAGAGAATACGATGTTACATACTGTTACCAAAGCTGTCTTTTTTATTTGTGCTCATCGAATCTATGCATCTTCAATCATT
>CM067366.1:88048500-88109925 GCA_034401795.1 Chaetoderma sp. LZ-2023a | reverse complement strand
GGGGATGCAGGCGGTGAGTCAGTGCAGGATTTGTCAGTGGGTCCAGACGGTGAGCCAGCACGGGATTGGTCAGGGGATGCAGACGACGAGCCAGCACAGGATTTGTCAGGGGATGCAGACGGTGAGCCAGTGCGGGATTTGTCAGGGAATGCCGACGACGAGCCAGCACGGGATTTGTCAGGGGATGTAAACGACGAGCCAGCACGGGATTTGTCAGGGGTGCCGACGACGAGCCAGCACGGGATTTGTCAGGGGATGCAGACGACGAGCCAGTACAGGATTTGTCAGGGGATGCCGACGACGAGCCAGCACGGGATTTGTCAGGGGATGCAGACGATGAGCCAGCACAGGATTTGTCAGTGGATGCAGACGACGAGCCAGGACGGGATTTGTCAGGGGATGCAGACGGCGAGCCAGTGTGGGATTTGTCAGGGGATGCAGGCGGTGAGCCAGTGCAGGATTTGTCAGGCAGTGAGCCAGTGCAGGATTTGTCAGGGGATGCAGACGGTGAGCCAGCACGGGATTTGTCAGGGGATGCAGATGTTGAGCCAGTGCGGACTTTGCCAAGGGAAGCAAATGGTGAGCCAGTGCGGAATTTGCCAGGGGATGCAGATGGTGAGCCAGTGCGGGATTTGTCAGCGGATGCAGATGGTGAGCCAGTGCGGGATTTGTCAGCGGATGCAGACAGTGAGCCAGTGCGGGATTTGCAAGGTGGTCAAGTGATCCAGGACATTGCAAAACAACGGAGGTTGAGAAGGCATCTGCCTGCATTAATAATGAACTGTTTAAGTATGCAGGTGATAGCATTTCCAAACCCAATCTTTGAGATACTAAACTCTGCATTCGTACAATACCTTTCCATCGATGTTGTTTCTCAAGGTACCTGTACCACGCTGCACAAACCCAAGAAGCTACATGGACCAGCAGCAACCGTTCGGCCTATCGTGCTCCTCAATAGCATCCAGAAGATCATGTCAAATATGTCGCATCCAAGACAAGAGTGACCATTTCATTGGGCGAATCACTTTAAAGGAAGACAGCTGTAAAAACATTGTATGTGAACAACATATTCATATATCGGTGGTTATGTCCAAACCCTACAGGGAGTTTTACTAGATGTGCATTGACATGCCCGGGGTCTATCTAACCATGCCCTCGGCATTCAGTCAATTTCCATTCACCAATTTAATCTATATAGATTTAACAAGATAGTTTCATGTAAATATCTTAGAATATATGCACAAAGGAAATGGGTTAAGGCTACGTTGCCATTGAGTTCCACTTGTACTCCGGGGTCATGCCGTTCTAAAGCATCTATAGATGGTCGCTATTGATTTCTGTAGCCGCGAGTCTTTATGCCTTGCCCAACACGTCGCTCTAATGGTATAGCGAACGAGAAAGTGCTAATATAACACGATCCGTCAATTACACGGCAGTAACTAAGAGTATTGATCGCTCACAAATCGATTACCCATTAATCATCCCGTGGACATACGTAATTTCTAATATTAGCTTAGTTTCGATCGTTACATAATTGATAGAATATCCAATAGGACAGACTTTTATGGGAGTTTTTGTTTGCAGACCTAGTAATGTTGTAACCGCACCCACTCGCCCACACACCCGCGCGCCTGCCAGCCAACCCACACATATCCACTCACCCTCCTGCCCGTCTGCCGTCCACCCACCACCATGCCTGCCCATCCACGCATCCAACCGTCACCTGCGGCTGCCAGCATGTCTGTCCAAACGGAACACCCGCCTGCTAGGCATGCCCGTCCACCTGTCTACTTGGCACCTGCCCGCCCACCAGCCAGCAGCCTGCCTGACCAACGTCTGTTTCTTTGCCTGCCATGTCTCTCCGCCTACCTGCCTATCTGGTCTGTCTGTCTGTCTGTCTGTCTGTCTGTCTGTCCGTCCGTCCGTCCGTCCGTCCGTCCGTCCGTTCGTACGTCCGTCCCTCCGTCCGTCTGTCCACCCGCACCTGTGGAAATACAGTTAAGGGGTAAAAGGGGGGGGGGCCAAGTACAGAAGATACTTGTGGGAATATTTGCTTAGGAGGTGCAGCCCACATGCGTATGTGCCTAAACACCTTCCCCCGATCATCTTTGGCCTACACAAACAATTTGGCAATTCATCCCTCAAATTTTATGGCCAAATTCTTATTCGGTCAAAAACGGACGAGATGGATGAAATATACCATGTTTCATGACACAGCTGAGATGGTCATAATTTCTGAGGTGATTTGTCTGAATAATTGGGGTGCAGCTCATATGCAAGTTTGTCCTTAATGTGTGGGCTGAGATGGTCATCATCTCTGAGGTGATTTGGCTAAATAATTGGGGTGCAGCTCATATGCAAGTTTGTTCATAATGTGTGGGCTGAGATGGTCATCATCTCTGAGGTGATTTGCCTTAATAATCGGGATGCAGCTCATGCATGTTTTGTCCATAATGTGTGGGCTGAGATGGTCATCATCTATGAGGTGATTTGTCTGTGAATCATTTGGGTAAAGCTCATATGCATGTTTTGTCCATACTGCATGGGCTGAGATTGTCATCATCTCAGAGGGGATTTGTCCAAATGTTTGGGGTGCAACTCGTATATATATGTGTATGTGCCTAAACACCTTCCCCCGATCATCTTTGGCCTACACAAACAATTTGGCAATTCATCCCTCAAATTTTATGGCCAAATTCTTATTCGGTCAAAAACGGACGAGATGGATGAAATGTACCATGTTTCATGACACAGCTGAGATGGTCATAATTTCTGAGGTGATTTGTCTGAATAATTGGGGTGCAGCTCATATGCAAGTTTGTCCTTAATGTTTGGGCTGAGATGGTCATCATCTCTGAGGTGATTTGGCTAAATAATTGGGGTGCAGCTCATATGCAAGTTTGTTCATAATGTGTGGGCTGAGATGGTCATCATCTCTGAGGTGATTTGCCTTAATAATTGGGATGCAGCTCATGCATGTTTTGTCCATAATGTGTGGGCTGAGATGGTCATCATCTATGAGGTGATTTGTTTATGAATCATTTGGGTAAAGCTCATATGCATGTTTTGTCCATACTGCATGGGCTGAGATTGTCATCATCTCAGAGGGGATTTGTCCAAATGTTTGGGGTGCAACTCGTATATATATATATATATATATATATATATATATATATATATATATATATATATATATATATATATATATATATATATATATATATATATATATATATATATACATACACACACACTAGTGTTCAAATGTTTGGAATCACTAAGACATTTTTAAGTCCCATAAACAAATTGAAAATTTTATTTATCAGGGTATCATAAAATTAATATAAAATGTAGTCAATACATCAACAAAGCATCATTATTAACATTTCTGTTTAAAATAACAGTTCTATACTTCAAATTTTCTCTTTTTCAAAAAATCCCCCATGTGCAGCAATGACAGCTTTGCATATCATAGGCATTCTAGCAGTAAGTTTTCCTAGATAATCAGGTGTAATTTCGTGCCATGCTTCTTGCAACACTTTCCAAAGGTGTGTCTGACAGATAGTGTAATGCATACTCATATTGAAAACCACTGAAGCATGTAGGTGCTAGAAATGTACATGTACATTACTGCTACGAGTATAAATGGCACTTTAGTGTCTTATTTCAGTCATTTGTAGCTGGTACACTCTGATTATTGATCAAAATGGCCAAGAGGAAACAACTTTATCTAGAAACGCGCCAGTCTATTGTCATTTTAAGAGATGAAGGTTACTTAATGCGTGAGATTGCCAAAATGCTGAAGGTTTCATACAAAGGTGTACATTATTGTCTTAAAAGAAGAGAAGAAACTGGATCAAATCACGACCGAAAAAGAAGTGGTAGGCCAAGATGCACAAATGCACAGGAAGACAAGTACATCAGGGTCTCTAGTTTGCGAAACAGACGCATCACTGGTCCTCAGCTAGCGGCTTCATTGAACAGTACACGTAAGACATCAGTTTCATCTGCCACAGTGAAAAGAAGACTCAGAGATGCTGGCCTTATGGGCAGAGTGGCAAAGAAAAAAACGCTTCTGAAGCCAGCAAACAAGACGAAAATGTTGAAATGGGCCAAGAAGCATAAGGTTTGGACAATAGGTGAGTGGAAGAGAGTATTATGGACAGATGAGTCTAGGTTTGAGGTGTTTGGGTCAAACAGAAGAACATATGTGAGACGAAGAACCAATGAAAGGATGCTGGATGAGTGCTTGACACCATCTGTGAAGCATGGTGGAGGAAATGTAATGATATGGGGCTGCTTTGGTGCTGGCACAGTTGGAGATTTACACAGAGTGTAAGGTATACTGAACCAGCAAGGTTAACATTCTATTTTACAACGACATGCCATCCCATGTGGACAACACTTGACTGGCGCCAATTTCGTCATGCAGCAGGACAATGACCCAAAGCACACTTCAAAGTTGTGTAAAAGCTATTTGCAGAAGAAGCAGGCAGCAGGAGTACTGTCACTGATGGACTGGCCAGCTCAGTCAGCTGACCTAAACCCCATTGAGCTTCTCTGGGAACAGCTTGATCGCAAGGACCGTGCAAAGTTTCCTACAAGTCCTACAACCTTTTGGAAGTGTTACAAGAAGCATGGCACGAAATTATACCTGATTATCTAGAAAACCTGACTGCTAGAATGCCTATGATATGCAAAGCTGTCATTGCTGCACATGGGGGATTTTTTGAAGAAGAGAAAATTTGAAGTATAGAACTGTTATTTTAAACAGAAATGTTAATAATGATGCTTTGTTGATGTATTGACTACATTTTATATTAATTTTATGATACCCTGATAAATAAAATTATCAATTTGTTTATGGGACTTAAAAATTTCTTAGTGATTCCAAACTTTGCATCCACAGATAGTCCCATATGAATCGTCAGTGTGTCAGTATATCAGACATGTGAAAGCTGGTCGGCCAATCCTTGACTTTTAGTCTTGGTGCGGTGGTCCAGTGGAAAGATGCCTGGTTGCTGCTGCTATGAGGAGTTGCAGAATGGCGGATCGATCCCTCGACCGGGAGATGGTGATCAACAAATTAAACTAATGGGTGCATGACTGTCGGCTAAGTTAGCACATGGAAATTGAAGCCGCACGTTGCCAGTGCGTCAATAAAATAAAAATACCTACCTACCTACCTACCTACCTACCTACCCATCCATCCACCCATCCATCCATCCATCCACCCGCCCACCGACTCACCCACCCATATATATATATATATATATATGGATAGATGGATGGATGGATGGATGGATGGATGAAGGGAAGGGCGGATGGTTGGATGGAGAGTCTGGAGGAATGGATAGATCCATCCATCTATCTATCTATCTATCTATCTATCTGTCCACGTAGCTAGCTAACTAATTTACTTTCTTGTTTACATTCTTATTTACTTTCTTGTTTGGGATGGATGACTCTGACTCAAAAGGGTCTCAGAACCCCAGTGCCAGAGACCAAACTACCTGAACCAAAGTTCACTCCTACACTGTGTAGAAACAGCATCAATCCTCAAAATAAACCCAAGAAAACTACACCCTTAGAGGAAAATTCTTTCTGAAAATTTTGGTATGAGGTAGATCACAAAACTGAATGGCGACTCCTGGTCTTGACGAAAAAGATCCTGATCCTTGGCTCCTCCAATCTAAGCCGTATAAATGTAGAACCCCATTCAGACACCCAGATAGCCTGCTATCCAGGGGCAAAATTGTGTCACGCTAGGACCATTGTCAAAAATACATGAACTCTTATCAGCCAGAGAAAATAATCGTTAACATTGGCATAAATGACAAGGATGAACCTATGTCTGTAACTGCTCAACGAATCCAGCTCCGATTCAATACCATTCGATCAAAATTACCAGATTCTAAACTGAACTACACGTCTAAGTGCAAAACAGAAGAGGACCTTAGCGTTTATCAATTCATCTGTAGAATCCCTGCGGATAAAGGTCTCAGTCATCCCTACTCTACCAATTGCTGAGTTTGAAGTGGTCCAGGATAACATCCATTGGAGTGATAAAACTGCTAACGCATTGTATTAGAGCTGGTTAATTTTTCTTAATTTAAACTAACTGAGAGTCAGGAAACTAACCACCCCGGTATCGGGCTGGGTAGGGATATTGTTAATCTCACTGACTACATTATCTGAAGCAAAAAAATCAATACTCAATCGTGGCCTAACATTTGTACAAACTCCTAGGCCCAACTTAGGCGTAGATGCACTTTTAGATAATGGCTCAATGGAAGTTCTTGAATTTTCCCACCGTGTCAAATTAACTGACTTTTTTCGAAACTCGAAAAGTAATATTTTTGCCATTCGTTGAAAAATAATGGCTGGGCACCAGACTCAAAATTAGTCGACCCAGCGATCTCTGACAGTATAAAAGTTGTAAAAGAACGTATTGAAAATTTTGAACTTCCGAAAAATCATACAAATTTGTCATATGAGGAACATCAAGCCTTAACAGGATTCGGTAAAAACAATGACATTGTCATTAAACCTGCTGATAAGGAATCTGCTGCTGTAATAATGCTTAAAGACAACTACATTCGTGAAGCGCATCGTCAACTCAGTAATCCAAAACATTACCAAAATTAGATGAACCACTCTGGCAACGTAACTGCGGCAAATTTAATGAAATTCTCCAAAACATGGTTGATAACAAGAGTTTAACGCAGAAACAGTTTGAATACCTCGTTGCGAAACGAGACTCAAAACCACGTACATTTTATCTGTTACCCAAAATTCATAAACCTATTGATTCTTGGTCAGATCCTATAATACCACCGGACGACCTATAATATCGGATTGTGGTTCTGAATCCTATAGGATCAGTGAAATCATTGATTATCACCTACAACCAATTGCGAATAGACATTTCAGCTTCTTGAAAAATACTGAAGACTTTCTATCGCAGGTCTCTGAGATCTCGACACCTCCAAATTCATTTTTGATTACGCTCGACATCGATGATATGTACACAAACATTGACATCGAAAAAGGTCTGAATTCTGTCCGTAAAGCTTTTGAAAAATACCCCGATAACAATAGGCCCACTGGCGAAATATTAGCTCTCTTAGAGCTAAGCTTAACGGGCAATGATTTTGAATTCACGGGTGAAACATACCAACAAATTTGTGGCTGTGTAATTGGTAAACGTTTCAGTCCGAGATTTGCCAACATCTATGTAGCAGAGTGTGGGGGGGGGGGGGGAGGGGGAGGATGCGCTTAGCAAATGTCCGAAACAGCCGCTCTTTTACCGCAGGTACCTAGATGATATTTTCATTATTAGGCATCATACAAAGGTAGAATTTAATGGATTTTTCGCCATTTTGAACAATCATGACCCGAATATCAAGCTAAAAGCCAACATTGACCAGATGTCCGTAGACTTTTTAGATGTAATTATATACAAAGGTGTACAGTATGACACAACTGGACACCTTGATTATAAAGTGTATGTTAAGCCCACAGATTCTCATCAACTATTTCACAAGAAATCTTTCCATCCACCTCATACCTTTAAAGGAATTGTAAAATCGCAAATCATCCGTTTTCATAGACATTGGAGTGACAGAAAGAACTTTGAATCTGCATGCTCTCTCTTATTCAAGGCCCTCAAGCCGAGAGGCTATTCGTCTAGATTCTTACGCAAAATTAAGTCTGAAACGTTAAAGGATTTGGAAACTATCCCTGATAATGCTGCGGATCACAGGCCTACCAAGATTCGTCACAATCGGCCAAGTACAGGCGTAGGAGAGTCTCGCAGATGTGGAAAGAAAAGGTGTAAATTAGACCTACTTCTTCCAAATCAAAAAACATTTATGAGCTTTCAGAACAAAGACATATTCCAAATTCAGTCTAATTTAGATTGCGATTCCGAAAACGTGATTTACGTAATATCTTGTAAATTATACCAAAAGCAATATGTCGGTGAAACAAAATGCCCTTTAAGATGGCGAGCTACTAGACACCTTTGCGATATTAGACATGAAAACGACACGCATGTCGCTGAACACTTTAACCTTCCTGGTCATTCAGTCGCTCGGGACTTATCGGGACTCGGGAAATTATACCTATTGAACAACCACCCATCTCTAATACCGCTGAAGAAACTGATAAACAAAGGAAACTTAGAGAATCATTTTGGATTAAACAATTAGAAACAAAATGGCCGAGGGGCATAAATGTGGATCCAGGTCTTACTGATCAGCGTGAAATAATTCCATTCACTCTGACATATAATAGAAAAAATGTTGAAATTTCCGAAATTTTGAAAGAGGAATATCATAAATTACAGGATAATTTAAGACAACCTCTCAACTTACGTCCAGTAATAGCGTTTAGGAAAGGTCCGAATCTACGTGATATATTGGTCAAATCTAAATTACCTGGACAAACATCATCATCTTAGAGTTGTCCAATATTTTTAAGGCCATATCGTCTCTATAAAACAAAAATAACAATTCTCAGGCAATAAAATAAAATAAAATTATTTTCAATTTTTTTAGAATTCTGAGCCAGCGCCTTAACCATATTATTACATACCCATCCACACATATCCATCCATCCACCCACCCATCCATTCATCCACCCACCCAGCATATATATATATATATATATATATATATATATATATATATATATATATATATATATTATATATATATATATATTATATATTATATATATATATATATATATATATATATATATATATATATATATATATATATATATATATATATATATATATATATATATATATATAGCATCGCCCACTCGCCCATCCATCCATCCATCCACCCGCCATCCATCCATCCTTCCATCCATCCATCCATCCATCCATCTATCTATCTATCTATCTAGCTATCTATCTATCTATCCATCTTGCTTGTTTACTTGCTTATGTACTTGCTTGTTTACTTGTTATCTTAGTATGCCACTATATAGACCTATGTACTGTGTTGTTACTCATCGATACCTATCGTATACTATTTAGTTTTCTCATTCATGGCAAGCTTCAGAAATGAAAATGTTACAAAAACAAATACTGATTGAGGCAGCAGCAATATATTTCAGGAACACCATCTGCACAGAGTGCACTTGTTTCCTTCTAACAATAACCCATGCCGCCTAACATGATTCGGTAACAAACTAAAATTGTTGAAGACTTTGAAAATAATTGGATTGCAAGACAATGCTGTGTTAAAATATAATATTCAACAGAACATTTCTTACTAACTAACATCTTTCTGCTCTTGTTTCGGAAACTCTCTTGTTATTTCTGAGCTGCACTGTCCTACTATTGAACTGTTGGTATGATGGCATTTAACTTGTATTTTCTGACACGCAGTTTAAATTATTTAGCACCATTTCAATAACGCCCTCACGGCCCACCACCACAACAATGGCAAGCCCTGCAACTTCACCAACCCGTGCCGAGTTCCCTCGCAATGGGGAGGACCAGATAATGATGACATGATTAGCGGATATGAGACGAGATTTTATGCTTAAATAGGAGATTTACCATGACATAACCCGCTGGATATTATGCAATAACACACACAGGAGCACGTATACGATGTCAATTAGAAAGGTGTATCCGTCACTCACAACCGTGTATTTAATCATTAAATTAGTCTTATTATGTCTTGTTAATAGTCGATACTATTTTACGAACTGTTCTTTGATACTTGACGGTAGAATCGTGTCGTAAGCAGAAACGTTTTCTAGCAACCTTGCCTTCAACTTGTGTGTTCCACTTAGCTCACACATGGAGCCTGTATATTAACGCCAGCCACAGCTACGTATAGTAGTAAGCAATATGTATTAAGAAAACCGTAGTCTAGTCTTTTCAACAATGATACTATTCCTTCGTGATAAGACTGTTTTTACATTTGATTAGCCACTAATGTTCACCAAAAACACATGACCAATAGAATTGTCGACAAATCTCTTTCTTGAGTGTGAAAGCGTAGAGTACAAGAGCATGAGCGATTGCTCAATACAATATATTGCTGTTTTCCTGCCAGTAGCATAGCTTCCTTGTTCCAAGGTGTTTGGTAAATGGAAGTAACGATGTAAAATGTTTATCAGCTCACCAAGTTTCGCGTTTCCCGCCGAATATAATGGATGGATCCGATCTGTCAATCAAGTATATGACGTCATAATCATTTATGTTACGGTTAGGCTGAAGTCAAAATTAACGTGTCCAGCTCCGCCATGAGTAGATAAATATCCGCTAATTGTACGAATTGTATGTCTTTGATGGATTTACTATTTACTAATCATTCTGTTGAATATTATGAAACTAATTTGACAATTCATGAGCCCATTTCCTCGGTCAATCATATGACGTCATAATTCAACTACACGACGTACACGCTGATGTCATAATCATGACGTCGTGAATGATTCGATTAGGCCCGTCTTTAACGTTTAACAGTTCGACACGTTGTACGAATTGTATGTTTTTGCTATTTAATAAACATGCTGTTGAATATTTCCAAACTAATTTGACTAGACAGCAAAAGCACCTAGTCAAATTGGTTTCAAAATGTTCAATAGCTTACTTGTATAGTTTGATGAAAATTGATGGTCAGCGAGATCAGAGATCGATCGATCTCACCACGAGCGAGGTGTGGGTGGAGCTTAGATAGAGATGGGCGGGCCATAGCTAAAGCTGGAAATGTCCATTCAGGATTTAAAGTATATAAATCTATCCCAACTTGTAGAGACCGTGGGGAGCTTAGCTAGAAATGGGCGGGGCGTAGATCGAACTGGATTCGTCTATTTCGATAATTATTTTACACTCTCTGTTTTAAGTGCGTGAGAAGAAAAGTATATATTTATGTTTGTCCCAGGCTATCAAGTGAATCTATGGTCTATTGTGATGTAATCTAATGGTAATAGTTGGGCTATAATAGATTAACCGTTTCATGGCGTAGCCCGGCTAAACAGGCCTCTGCCATGGTCGTGACATATATCCATGAGAAGACTATTTTTTGCAAATTTAACATTGGAATGACTAGCGCGATAACCGGGCCTGTGATTTCAGTGGTAAATTTTCAAACGTTTCTTCTCTTGGCTTGTAAATGGGCATTCCATAGGCAAATATTTTGATATTACTGACTAAATTTAGGCTGTGAGGGGATAAAACAGCTTCAACAGTTATCCGTGTGTGCAAAGATGAGAAAGGAAGTTATATTTATTGTTTATTCAATATATCGTTAGCTACTGACTACTACGCAACTGTTAGGCACAGTTTGAGAACATTTATAAAACATAATTCGACACCACGAATTTCTCTCAAAATTATTTTATTTAAATATTCAGCATGGATTAATTTTAGTTTCATTGAAAACCAGGTGGCTGTGAATTCGCGATAAACTGGCTTGACTTAAAGTTTTAATTAATTCCACGTGATGTGATTGACAAATCATGGTGGATACTTGTGAACAATCCTCGCCTAATATGGGCAGCCAAGAACAATCATTAGCAACCCGCATTGCGCAACGACAGTCATCCGAAATGGCGACTCTAGAAGGACCACCGATTATTATACGAACACTGGACCGGCCACCGACCTGCGGATATCGAGGCC
Organism: Chaetoderma sp. LZ-2023a; assembly: GCA_034401795.1. NCBI lineage: Eukaryota > Metazoa > Mollusca > Caudofoveata > Chaetodermatida > Chaetodermatidae > Chaetoderma > Chaetoderma sp. LZ-2023a. The sequence continues at coordinate 88,098,269 of CM067366.1, read as the reverse complement.
AGTCTTCTATGACTCAAAAAGGTATAATATCAGCGCGAGTGTGTGTGCGTGCGTGCGTGCGTGCGTGCGTGCGTGCGAGCGTGCGTGCGTGCGTGTATGTGTATGTGTGCCCGCGTGCATGCGTCTGTCCGCGTGATCACGTTAGCCCGCGTTCTAATGATAGCTACTTTGAAATGGTCGCTATATTTGGTTACCCTGGAATGATTGTCCTGTACTGTTCCATTGTAATGTTGGTTCTTTGTGGATGTCTTGGAATGGTGGTTCTATATGTTTGTCTTTGCATGTGGCTGTGTAGGCTTATGTCTTTCCTGGGATGGTGGTTCTGTATGGTTGCGCTGGAATTGTGGTTCTATATGTTACCTTGGTAATGGTGGGCCTGCATACATGTCGTGGAATGGTGCTTTTGCATGTAATGGTCGTTCCGCATGATTGTCTTAGAATGGTGGTTCTATATGTCTGTCTTAAAATAGGGCTTGTAGGCATACGTTTGCCTTGGAATGGCGGCTTGATACTGGTTGTCATGAAATGATGTTTGCGCATGCTCGCCATAGAATGGTGTATCTGGTAAAAGCGTGGAAGAAATGTTTTAACACGCTAGCTCTGGTAGTATCTAACCAATAGCATTATTAGCGTAAAGCCAGATACATATGCGGAGAGACGATTGAATCGTCACTACATTAAAGGCACGCAGCGTTGCCTCACGATCCCAGCGCTTTCAGCGTGCCTACGTCGATTTCCGCAGGGGCTGAACCGCTACCATATATATCCCCCAGAAACCCAGAGTACAGTCTACTCACGCCTACACGAGGTAGATCTAATGATTGGTTTCTTGGCAGCGCGCTATTCTGAACTGATGTCTTTGACATGACAAAGGGGATTATTCAACCGTTTGGTCTCACCAAATAAGCTCGTTGATGATGTGATATCTCTTGCTCAATATGCGGCGACAACAGAATCGCAACGCATATAACGCATGCACTCATTTCACTAGCAGGTTTGTCTAATAAAATACATCTTCATCGACTATGGAAGAGACGGCTGTGGAAATTCATTAAAAACATTATGTTCGGTGCAATTTAATGTATATAGATGAAAACTAGATGATTACACCGATTAAAATAAAGTAGGAAAAGTAGCACCTTAAAACGATCTCTATGATCTACTAATTAACATAACAATGGTTACTGGATAAACCTGGAGAAAACTCAACACAACATAATAGCCCACTTCTACATATGCCATAAAATGCTAGCATGACAAATTCTTTACTTAATAGATTTGCACCAATTTATTAAAATTCATCTTTAAGGATTAAATAGATGTATTACATTAAGCAAATTAAGAGTTTTTCCAAGCATGTGTTTGTCATGCCTAGTACCAAAATGAACAACGTGTCCACTTTCTTGTGTATCCTATTCAGTTCATTAGTATTGTGATGGTGAGACTGTACTATACTGTGGGCTGAGACAATTATGTCTATCTGGCTTGTTGTCAAATATTCAAATACTTTTCTCTGCCAAATAGTCTGTGAGACTTGTTTTGTTACTGGACATATAATTCCTGAATACTAATCGGATTGGGGTGACATCTGTATATGTGTGTGATTTTCTCTGGTTAGTATGCTGGACCCTATGCTTCCAGAACTGTTGCCTCAATATCATATATTATAGGCATGCCATAATGGAAAAACAACATTTGGATTATGCAGCCGTTTGGGCTCACCAAATAAGCTCGTTGATGACGCGACATCTCTTGCTCAATATGCACAGACAATAGAATCGATACACACAATGTTGTGGCCATTGGCCCACAACGCATATAATAAGGCATAAACTCATTTCACTAGTGGTTGTATCTAATAAAATATAACTTCCATCGTCTGTGGAAGAGACGGCTACGGGAATTCAATAAATACATTATGTTCGGTCCAATATAGCAATTTTCATTCTGAGAAATTGTCACGATAGAAAATAGCTTATAGTGAGATAGAGTTCAACCATGATGGATATTTAACTGTCTGACTGCTGCATACCATAAATAAATTTAATGGGCAGTAGCTCTGGGCCTGCTGAATATTTTGAAAACAATTCGACTGAATGTTTCAGTTAACCTATTTTCAAAATATTTAGCAGAGCCAGAGCTAAGCCCATGAAAAATGTAGTTCGCAGATATACAGCAGGCAGAGCGTCTTCAAATTCACTGAAGGATTTTGCTGTTCTGTGTCAGACAGCAGCCACTATAACTTAATTTAACATGGTAATAATCAACATGGCCTTAACATTGTCGCAGTGTAAGCATCCTGCAAGGTAAATGGCATGAAATGCGTCAAATACAGGACGATAGTAAGTAAGATGAAAGATATTGCAGGCGATTCAGCAGACTGACAGATATGTAATCCTGGTGCGAAAATGCCATATTTAGTTCTGGAGCATATGTTGTGATTTTCAAGCATGATGGATCTCATTGAAAATTTACTACACCATGTGTTTTAGACTAGAAAAAGCATACTGGTTAAGAAATTCTGTGGTACCAATTCTTTTTAAACAACTTTAAGCAGATGTTGCTTCATTCAAATTTGATGATACCCATATTTACACATATTGTTCTGCACTTAAGGAGACGAAAACAATATGATTACAAAGATTAAGATCAAATATGTAAAATAGTACCTTAAATGTGCTGTCAGATCTACTGATTAATATACCAATGGTTACTGGATAAACCTGGAAGACATTCAACACAACATAATAGTCTACCTCTCCATATGCCATAAACTCCTAGCATGACACAATCTTTACTTAATAGATTTGCAGCAATTTATTCAAATTCATTTTTAATAATTAAATAAATGCATTACATAAAGCAAATTAGAAGTTTTCCCAAGCACGTGTTTTCATGCTCAGGACTAAAGATGAACAAGGTGTCTACTTTCTTGTGTGTCCTGCTCAGTTCATCAGTATTGATATGGCGATACTGTACTATGCTCTGGGCTGAGACAACTATGTCTATCTGGTTTGTTTGTCAAATATTCAATTACTTTTCCCTGCAAATAGTGTTTTGTTACTGGATATATAATTCCTGAATAATGCTCGTATTTGGAGTGACGGCTGTACATATGTGTACTTTTCTCTGGTTAGTATGCTGGACGCTATGCTTCCAGAACTGTTGCCTTAATATCATATAATATAGGCATGTAATAATGGAAAAACAACATTCACAGACTTATATTAATATACCTGTTTCTCAAGTAAGTTCTTGATCTTTTCCTTGTTCCATTAGTTTTAGAATTAAATTTTCCATCTATTTATATAAAATGAATTTCCAAATCGGCTCTGGTAAGACTATTTCTTCCATGGCCAATTACTGCACTGGCTTCTCGATTTATCGAACAATGCCAATCTATTGATGGATCCGATCTAGCACACTATATTACATCATAATCAATCACGTCACAGGCTGACGCCACAATCAAAATGCATAATAAATGCGATAGCTATAGCCCTGTTATGAACATTGAATAGTCCATCAAGTGTACGAGTTGTATGTTTTTACTATTGAATCAACAGTCTGCTGAATATTTTGAAACTAACTTAAATGCGCTGTTGGTGCCGTAGGCAGCAACAGTACCCATTGAAATTAGTTTCAAAATATTCAACTGTTTACCTGTATAGTTAGCATGAAATTGTGATTGTGCGAATTCAGGATGTAAAGTATATAAATGTAATCCAACACGCACGAACAGTGGGTGGAGCTTAGCTAGAAATGGGCGGAACATAGCTAGAAGTGAATCCTCTATTCTTATATACCAAGCTGAGATTTTCATAGCTGACAAAATCAGTAACAGTTACGCGTTGCTATTATCAATGGGTGCAGCATTCACATCATGTATACATTGTATCGTATATTATATCCACGTGCCATCTAGACCACATCTGCTCAGGCTCCAATGCTCAGGCCCCAGCCAGGGATGTGAGCTATATTTGCATGGGTGTGTTTCAGGTGAAATCGTACAGGAAATACTTTAAATAACCTGGAACTGATAGTATTTAACAAGGAGCATTGTAACTCTATTGGCCAGCTGGATACATGTGTAGAAAGACGATTAAATCATCGCTACATTAACCCTTTCACGACGAGGCCTCTGTAGTGGTCTTGAGGAGCGTCCATTTGCAGGCCAAGAGAAGACTATTTTTGAAAATTTACCACTGTAATGACTGGCTCGGTAACCGAGCCAGTCATATCAGTGGTAAATTTTCTAAAATAGTCTTCTCTTATCCTGCAAATGGACATTCAATAAGTAAATATTTTATTTTTTTAAACAAATTTAGTCACTCAAGAGCTAAAGGAGGACAGCATTGCCTCAGGACGCCTGCGAAACCATGGCAGCGTAAATTACTTCAGGGATTATGGCGCCACCTTATATATCCTCAAAAAACCCGATTAGAGTCTGCGTTCTGAATGATGTGCTTGACAAGACAAAGTGGATTATGCAACCGTTTGGTCTCACCAAATAAGCTCGTTGGTGATGCGACATCTCTTGCTCAATATGTGCCTATAATGGAATCGATACACACAATGTTGAGTACATTGGCCTGCAATGCATATAACGCATAATCCCATTTCACTAGCAGTTGTGTCTAATAAAATACAATCGAATATGGAAAAGACGGCTGAGGAAATTCAATAAATACATTATGTTCGGTGCAATTTAACAATTTCCAATTGACACGATGGAAACTAGCCTATACTGAGACAAAGTTAAAACATGATGGATATTTAACTATCCGAATGATGCAAGTCACCAGACAATAATTTTAATAGGCATAACTCGGGACACGCTGAGTATTTTGAAAACAATTTGACTGAAAGTTGTTGGTGGCTTAGCTACCAAAAACTTTCAGTCAACTTGTTTTCAAAATATTTAGCATGTCCAAAGTTAAGCCACGTGGAAAATGTAGTCTGCAAAAATTCAGCAGGTATGCAGTCAATATAAAAGTGCCTGAATGATTTTGCTGTGCTGAGTCAGGCAGCAACAGCTATTACTTAATTTTACATGATAATAATAAACATGGTCTTAACATTGCCACAGTATAAGCATCGTGCAAGGTAAATTTCGTGAAATGCTTCTAAATCAGCGAACGATAGCAAAAACTCGTAAATATTACAGGCGATTCAACAGACTGAGAGATATGTAATCTTGTTTATTTCGGGGCATATGTTGTGATTTTCAACTAAGTTAGACCTCATTGAACATTTACTACAACAAGTGTTTTATAATCGAAAACGCATACTGGTTTAGAAATTTTAGAGTGCCAATTCTTTTTTAAGCAACTTTAAGCAGATAGTTTTCTATCATTCATATTAATAATACCCATATATACACATATTTTGCTGAACTGATACAGACGAAACATGATGATTACACGGATTAGGATGAAACACGTGAAGTAGGACCTTTAAACGAGCTCTCTGATCTACTGATTAACATAGCAATAGTCATTGGATAAATCTGAAAGACATTCAATACAACACAATAACCTACTTCTACAAATGCCATAAAATGCTAGCATGACAAAATCTTTGCTTGATAGATTTGCACCAATTTATTATAATTCCATGTTTTCGATTACATAGTGCATTACATAAAGCAAATTAAAGGTTTTCCCTAGTGTGTGTTTGCCATACTTAGCAGTAAAGATGAACACGGCATCTACTTTCCTGTGTGTCTTGCTCAATTCAACAGTATTGGCATGGTGAGACTGTACTCTGCTCTGGGCTGGGGCAAATATGTCTATCTGGCTTGTTTGTCAAATATTCAATTACTTTTCTCTGCCAAATAGTCGGTGAGACTTGTTTTGCTACTGGACATATAATATCTGAATCATACTCGGATCAGGGCGACGTCTATACATATGTGTGATTTTCTCTGGTTAGTATGCTGGACGCTATGCTTCCAGAACGGTTGCTTTAATATCATATGGTATAGGCATGTTATAATTGAAAACAGCATTCACAGCCTTGTATTAATATACCTATTTCTCCAGTAAGTTCCTGATCTTGTCCTTGTTCCATTAGTTTTGGCATTAAGTTTTGACATCTATTTCCATAAAATGAATTGCCGAATTGGCTATGGTAAGAATCTTTCTTCCATGGCCAATTACTGCACTGGCTTCTTTCATGAACCATGTCTGGAATAGAAGATGTGATTTCATTATTGACTTGGTGATTTATTGAACAATGTCAATGTATTGATGGATCCGATCTGTTAGTCCACTATATTACATCATAATCGGTTATGTCACAGGCTGATGCCGCACTCAAAATGCATAATGAATGAGATATCTATAGCCCTGCGATGAACATTGAATAGTACGTCAAGTGTACGAATTGTATGTTTTTACAATTAAATCACAATTATACTGATTATTTTGAAACTCATTTGAGTAGGCGCTGTTGCTGCCATACGTAGCAACAGTACCTGTTGAAATTAGTATCAAAATACGTAATAGTTTGCCTGTATATTTAGCGTGAAATTGTGATACTGGGAATTCATGATGTAAAGTATATAAATTTAACCCAACACGCAGATCGAATGGGTGGAACTTAGCTAGAAATAGGCAGGACAAATCAAGAAGTGATTACTCTATTCGTATACACCAAACCGATTTTGTCATAGCTGACTAATTCAGTAAGAATTACATGTTGCTATTATACATGAGTGCAGCATTCACATTGAATCAATATCAAATTCATTGTCTCAGATATTATGTCCATGTGCTGTCTAGTTCGTGTCTGCTCTGGTCCCAACCAGGAATGTGAGCGATACCTGAATGGGCATAGCTGGGCAAGCAGCGCAGTCATGTCTATCGAAATATATGTCACATGGTTGGGTGTGGCATATGGCAGAGCCATACTACACATCACATTTCCAGCTTCAGAGATAAAGATCCCTTTCGGGCCAATGAACCGCTATCCTGCCATAAAGTGTGTTTCTTAGGTCAGCAGATTTTCCATTAGATGTCCATGTCTTCTGTTCTAATTACCGCTTCATGGCATTCCCTTACTTAATGTGGTCCCTTAAGATGGGCTTGAATGAACATATTCATATGGCCATTGCATGTCTTTGTTGAATTAACAATTTAATAAATGTTATGCTGGATATTTTGAAACTAATTTGACATGGAGCTGTTACTGCTAACACCTGCAGTCGAATTAGTTTCAGAATATTCAACAGCTTGCCTACATAGTTACCTTAACAATTATATTCTGCGAATTCAGGTTTCAAAGTTTCAAACAAATTCAAACGTGTTCTGTGCGGTTGTGGTGGAATTATGGTTCAATATGGTTGCCTTCAATGTGTGGTCCTGCATCATCACCAGTTCAGGTGAAAACACAGATGAAAGGCGTTAGACAACTTGGAGCTGGTAGTATTTAACCAGTAGCATCATGACTTTATTGTCCAGCCAGATACATGTGTGGGAAGACGATTGAATCTTCACTACATTACAGGCACACAGCGTTGCCGCAGGCCCCATGCAAAAGCGTGGCAGCGTCAGGGACTATGCCGCCACCATATATATCCTCAGAAACCTAGATTACAGTCTACTCACGCATACAGGAGCTAGATCTAGTGATTGGTTTCTTGGCAGCGCGCTGTTCCGAATTGATGTGCTTGACAAGGCAAAGTGGATTATGCAGCCGTTTGGTCTCACGAACTAAGCTTGTTGATGATGTGGCATCTCTTGCTCAATATGCCCAGACAATAGAATCGATACGTGCAATGTTGAGAATATTGGCCCGCAACGCGTATAACGCATAAACTGATTTCACTATCAGTTGTGTCTAATAAAATACATCTTCCATTGACTGTGGATGAGACGTCTGTGGAAATTCAATAAATACATTATGTTTGATTCAATATGCCAATTTTCATTCTGAGAAGATGCCACGATGGAAAGTAGCTTATATTGAGATAAAGTTAAAACATGATGGATATTTAACTGTCTGACTGCTGCAAGCCACCAGACAATAATTTTAATAGATACTAACTCTGGACCTGCTGAATATTTTGAAAACAATTTGACTGAAAGTTGTTGGTGGCTTATTTAGCAGGTCCAGAGTTAAACCCCATTGAAAATCTAGTCTGCTGAAATCCAGCAGGCGGACAGTCAATATCAAATTCACTGAAGGATTTTGCTGTTCTGTGTCAGGCAGCAACAGCTATTACTTAGTTTGACTTTGTACTTATCAACATAGTCTTAACGTTTTTGCAGTGTAAGCATCCTGCAAGGTAAATGGCGTCAAATGCGTCAAATACAGACGATTATAGTAAATAAAATCGTAAATACTATGGGCGATTCAACAGACCAACAGATATGTAATCCTGGTCCGAAAATTTCATATTTAGTTCTGCGTTATATGGTGTGATTTCCTAGTAAGTTGGATTTCATTGAAAATGCACTACTCTAAGTGTTTTAGAATCTAAGAAGGCATACTGGTTAAGACGTTGTTTGGTACAAAGTCTTTTCTAAACAACTTTAAGCAGATGTTTTTCACTCAAATTGATAATAACCATATTTACACATATTTTGCTGATCTGAAGCAGACGCAAACACAATGATTACAATAAAATATGTAAAGTACTACCTTAAAACAAGCTTTCTGATCTACTGATTAACATAATAATGGTTATTGGATAAACATAATAGCCGACTTCTACATGTGTCCTAAATGCTAGCATGACAAATTCTTTACTCAATAGATTATTAAAATTCATTATTTGATTAAATAGATGCAAAGCAAATTAACTGTTTTCCCTAGTATGTGTGTGCCGTGCTTAGCACTAAAGATGAACAAGATGTCTACTTTCCTGCTCAGAGCATCAGTATTAACATGGTGAGACTGTTCTATATTCTGGACTGAGACATCTATTTCTGTCTAGATTGCTCTGAAATATCCAATTACTTTTTTTTTGCCAAGTGGTGTGTGAGACTGTTACTGGCTATACAATTGCTAAATGATGTTCTGATTGTGGTGACGCTGGTGTATATGTGTAATTTGCTTGGCTCTGTGATTCTTGGACGATTCCTTTAATAGTATATACCATAGACATTTCATAGTGGTAAAACAGCATTCACAGACTTATATTATAATATCTTTTTCCCAAGTCAGTTCTTGATATTTTCCTTGTTTCATTAGTTTTTGGCATTTAATTTTGTCATCTATTTATAGAAAATGAATCTCCAAAAGCGGCTCTCGTAAGAATGTCTCTTGTGTGGCCAAATATTGCCTTGACTTTTCTGAAGAGCCATGTCTGGAATAGAAAATGCGATTTCATTATTGACTTGATGATTTATTGAAAAATGCCACCATATGGATGGATTAGATGTTGCATTCCAGTATATGGTGCCATAATCAATTACGTCACATGTAGACTGACGGCACAAACAAAATGTACAGTGAACGGTGTATATATTTCTGTCATGATTATTGGAATCCGTTAAGTATACACACTTGTATGTTTGTACGATTGAACCAACATTCTGCTGAATATTTTGAACCTAATTTGACAACAGTACCCAGTCAAATTAGGGTCAAAATATTCAACAGGTTACCCGTATAGTTAGCTCGAACATATGATTCTGGTAATTCGCGATTCAAAGTATATTCATTGATTCGGAAAATGTGGGCGGATCTTAGCTAAAAATGTTGGGTGGGGGGGGGGGGGGGGAGCGGGTGGGTGGTGGCGTGATGGTGCGGGGAATAGCTAAAAATTGCCCTCTATGTTCCCATGCACCGAAATAAAACTAACTGTGAATCAGTAAGAGCTACACCTTGTTATTCTCAATGGGTGCAGTCTCCACATCACGTATATATTGTCTGGCATATTATGTCCACGTGGCGTCTCGTCCGAGTCTGCTCTGACACTGAACATGTGACATCTACGTGGAAGGACATAATTGGCCAGTTTGACCTGTCATGCCCATCCAAATATATGTCACATGGTCCGTTGAGGGTCATGGTAGGGTCGATTTCGTGCAACCTATGCAGCTTCAGAGATAAAGATCCCTTTGGACCCGATTGAACAATATCCTACCCATAAAGTGTATTTCTTATACCAGCAAATATCCAATTAGATGTCAATACCAACTGTTTTAGCAATCACTTCATCGTTTTCCCTTGCTTAATGTGGTCCCTCAAGACAAGCTTGTGTTCGTATGTCAGCAAGAAAATTAGATAAATGTTTGCTTTCAATTTCTCTAGCACTAGATTTATTACTGACATAATGGTGTAGTATTACTCACGCACGCACGCGCGCGCGCACGCACGAACACACGCACGCGCGCCCGCACGCACACATAAAAGGAATGGTATTCTGGATGGTAGACTGTGGAATATGTAGATACTAGATAAACGTATAAATATAGCTGCTTGTCTCCAATGCATTGTTAACGTGTGTTGTTGGTTTAATTATTTAATGACCTATATGACGGATGGCGTACATAGAACCGTCGAGACGTGCTGTTGCATATAGATATTTGTCCAGGATTTGGGTGTGAATAGTGACTGACCGATTACCATGAATAGTTAAACACATGACATATTGCTTCCATCTTCTACATACAATATGTTTCCAAAAATACCACACTTTACTACTTGGTAATACAGTAAAAAACAAAAAGCAGACATATTTTAGTTAGTACGGTTTTGAACACAATGTACGAAATGTTATGTTGAACATTTTGGACTTAAGTTGATGGGAAGGTATTGCTGCATTAGGCATCAATGGCTTCCAATCAAATTAAGTCCAACATATTCAGCAGTGCGTTTTATTTCATTTTGGAAACATGTTAACTTATTTCCGACCTGCGCTATTTTAAGCAATGTTGTTTGAAGAGATATCCAAGAACATGGAAGTAAGATGGACAAATATCTGGAATTGACCAGGTTTATCGAATGAGACCTAACAACTTTCCCTGGTAACGCAAGTTGCTGGGCCCGTACTAAGCTAATATCGGGCATATAGCTGCGTTATCATGGTTGTTATATTCAAGTACGTAAGATACAGAGCTCTAGTTCACATGCACCGGCGCGTGTTATTGATATAGCGTATCGATTATTCCCCTGCATTTACTGTTGAGCTATTGATACCGGCCGATAGTAGCACAGATGATGTAAGGTATTATTTGAAAGCTTGCATACGGCATAGGCTGACTCAGCCTTAGCCACGCTACGGCGTATTCAATGGACCTTTCGAGTCTATCCATTCAGCATATGACGTCATAATCAACTACGTGACCTGTAGGATGACATCATAATCGATGACGTAATTATGACGTCATGAAGTGCATAGATAAGTACGTCACGAATGCATAACTGATGACGGATTAAGCGTTGTTGTACGAATTGTATGTCTTTACTATTTAATAAATAGTATGTTTAATATTTTGAATGGCAAAAACAGAACCCTGTCAAAATAGTTTCAAAATATTCAACAGCTTACCTGTATAGTTTTCAGGAAATTGATAGTCCGGGGATCGATCGATCCCAGCACGGGCGAAGTGTGGGTCGAGAGGCGGGTATGGCATATCTAAAACTGGAATACTCCATCAGTTTCAGTTTTCTTTATTCACCCAGGCCATTTACACAGCATATGGGGTACACATTATTATTATTATAGATATTTATACTATGGCGGTAGTTATTATTATTATTATTATTATTATTATTATTATTATTATTATTATTATTATTATTATTATTATTTTGTGATTAGCTGCTGCCGTTGCGTATTTGAAATATTTTGTTTTGACATCTTTTTCTTTGTCGTTGTAAACATCTTTGTTCTTGTCGATTGCATTGTCGTTGTTGTTGTTGTTGTTGTTGTTGTTGTTGTTGTTGTTGTTGCTGCTGTTGTTGTGGTGGTGGTGGTTGTGGTGGTGATGATTGTAGCATATTGGTGCTGGAGCTGTGGTTTTTGCGTTGGTCGTAGTAGAGAGGTGTGTGTCCGAGGTGCTCCTAATGTCGTAGTTGTCGTTGTCGTTATCGTAGTTGTCGTTATCATAGTTGTCGTTGTCATTGTTGTTGCTGTTGTCGTTGTTGTTGCTGCAGTTGTTGTTGTTTTTGTTGTTATTGTTGTTGTTGTTGTTGTTGTTGTAGCTGCTGCTGTTGTTGTTGTTGTTGTTGTTGTTGTTGTTGTTGTGAAGCGAATCTGTCTTTTTTCTTTGAGAGCCGCAGATATTTGCATAACCTATTCAGTATTGGTTTGTTACAGATCGCAAACAGGCCTTGAGTTTTCTGTGTTGTGTTCTGCCTTACATAGTAATCGGGTATAAATTGTGTTCTTTCTCTTGTGTCACCTCTTTCGCAGCAGAAAAGAAAATGTATTTCTGTTTCTACTACGTTACATGTATTACAAAGTCGTTCCTCCCTGTCAATACCCACCCACCTTTTAGATTCTATTGCGAGTTGATGGTTCAATGTTCTAAAATGACAAAAGGTTATAGCTTCTCTATAAGGTAATATTTTTAAATAGTTTTCGAATTCAAATTTAGTTTTTATTTCTTTATAGAACGTTAGCCGTGTTGAATCATTGATGGATGCAGTCCACTCTATCATATTTAGCGCGCATCGCGTGACGCTACGTACAGGCAATGCATTAACGATTTACTGGCTAATTTTGGCTAAATCAAATATTTGCTTTTCGTATGCCCATTTGCAGGACAAGAGAAGACTATTTTTGAAAATGTGTCATTGTAATGACTGGCTTCGCTATCGAACCATTCATTTCAGTGGTAACAGATTCCAAAATCGTCATCTCCCGCATAGCCTGCAAATGAACATTCCTAAAAGGCCGGTTTATGGCGTTAACACTTTGTAGTTTTAGCAGATTTCGTAAGCATACATTACATAGGATGCAGTATTACTTTTATTGTATACTGCTTTTTGTTGAATATTTCGTAAACATAACCGATCACTATTTAGTTAATTGACACGCATTTTCTGAATTCTCTGTATTTTTTTGGCGCGAACAAGCCTCACTCCCTCCCCTCCCCCCCCCCCTCCCTCTCTCTCTCTCTCTCTCTCTTTCTCTCACCTCTTTAATTTATTGTTTACTTTAGTGTTTCAAAGTTATTTGTTGCTTATAATAATTCCATAGATGGAAGAATTACCTATCCCATTGTGCAATTGTTACAATAAAATATGTTTAAATCAAAATAAATCAACCCCATATTTGTTTCCATTTTATTTTTCTGTAAACTAGAGTGCCCACCTCAAATTATTCGCATGTGAAATTATTTGAATAAATGCAGCTACACTTGATATCAAATAAAATATTATATTTACGGGCGATTGCGTATGCGGCCTGATATGATTGATGCCACCTCGGCAAATCTAAATGATCATATCAGAAAGCAAAAACCCAATAAAACAACCCCAACGTAGTTTGTCTCAGACAATTCGCTTCCATCCATGGAGCCGTTACCCGAGGAAGCCAGGTATAGAATTCCATTAAACGTTAGCGTTTTATAGATATTTAATTACTCGCCTGAGGAAACACAGACGCTCGGGGTTGGCATGAATACGCGTGAATATTGGTCAGCTTGGATGCGGATATAAACGTCCTCCGCAGTAGTGTATATCAGATATGACCACTTCAAGTACATGTGAAGTGACATGAAAAAATAAATACTGAATATAAGCAGCACGATATTAACCCCTCAAAGCGCTCAAAATACTACTTGATATATCAATTAAACATTGTGATGGTCAATATTTTTCAAGATATATTAATTTTAGAAGACTATTTTTTATAAATTTACCACTGAACTTTTTTCGCTGGCTTGACCATTAAAGGGGTAATAGTAAGGAAATCTAAAGTCTTTACTTAGCAAGTGCCTATCTGTAGGCCGAGAGAAGAGTATTTTGTTGAAAATTTACCACTAGAATGGCTGGCTCGGTTACCGCGGCTTACCTAGAAGTGGGTGTGGTATAGCTAAAAGTGGGTGTGGTATAGCTAGAAGTGGGTGTGGTATAGTTAGAAGTGGGTGTGTTATAGTTAGAAGTGGGTGTGATATAGTTAGAAATTGGTGCTGTATAGTTAGAAGTGGGTGTGGCATAGCTAGAAGAGGGTGTGGTATAGCTAGAAGTGGGTGTTGTATAGTTAGAAGTGGGTGTGGTATAGTATAAATTGGTGTGGTATAATTAGAAATGGGTGTGGTATAGTTAGAAGTGGGTGTGGTATAGCTAGAAGTCGGTGTGGTATAGCTAGAAGTGGGTGTGGTATAGCTAGAAGTGGGTGTGGTATAGTTAGAAGTGGGTGTGGTATAGCTAGAAGTGGGTGTGGTATAGCTAGAAATGGGTGTGGTATAGCTATAAGTGGGTGTGTTATAGTTAGAAGTGGGTGTGGTATAGTTAGAAGTTGGTGTGTTATCGTTAGAAGTGGGTGTGGTATAGCTAGAAGTGGGTGTGGTATAGCTAGAAGTGGGTGTGGTATAGTATAAATGGGGGTGGTATAGTTAGAAATGGGTGTGGTATAGTTAGAGGTGGATGTGGTATAGTTAGAAATGGGTGTGGTATAGTTAGAAATGGGTGTGGTATAGTTAGAGATGGGTGTGGTATAGTTAGCAATTTGTGGGTTATAGTTAGAAATGGGTGTGGTATAGTTAGAAATGGGTGTGGTATATTTAGAAATGGGTGTGTTATAGTTAGAAGTGGATGTGATATAGTTAGAAATGGGTGTGATATAGTTAGAACTGGGTGTGGCATAGCTAGAAGTGGGTGTGGTCTAGTTAGAAATGGGTGTGGTATAGTTAGAAATGGGTGTGGTATAGCTAGAAGTGGGTGTGGTATAGTTAGCAATGTGTGCGTTACAGTTAGAAATGGGTGTGGTATAGTTAGAAATTGGTGTGGTATAGTTAGAAATGGGTGTGCCATAGCTAGAAATGGGTGTGGTGTAGCTAGAAATGGGCGTGGCATAGCTAAAAGTGGGTGTGGTCTAGTTAGAAATGGGTGTGGCATAGTTTGAAATGGGTGTGTTATAGCTAGAAGTGGGTGTGGTATAGTTAGAAATGGGTATGGTATAGTTAGAAATGGGTGTGGTATAGCTAGAAATGGGTGTGGTATAGCTAGAAATGGGCATGGTATAGCTAGAAATTGGTGTGGTATAGCTAGAAATGGGTGTGGCATAGCTAGAAGTGGGTGTGGTCTAGTTAGAAATGGGTGTGGTATAGTTAGAAATGGGTGTGGTATAGCTAGAAATGGGTATGGTATAGTTAGAAATGGGTGTAGTATAGCTAGAAATGGGTGTGGTATAGCTAGAAATGGGCATGGTATAGCTAGAAATTGGTGTGGTATAGTTAGAAATGGGTGTGGCATAGCTAGAAGTGGGTGTGGTCTAGTTAGAAATGGGTGTGGTATAGTTAGAAATGGTTGTGGTATAGTTAGAAGTGGGTGTTGTATAGTTAGAAATTGGTGTGGTATAGTTAGAAATGGGTATGGTATAGTTAGAAATGGGTGTGCCATAGCTAGAAATGGGTGTGGTGTAGCTAGAAATGGGCGTGGCATAGCTAAAAGTGGGTGTGGTCTAGTTAGAAATGGGTGTGGCATAGTTTGAAATGGGTGTGTTATAGCTAGAAGTGGGTGTGGTATAGTTAGAAATGGGTATGGTATAGTTAGAAATGGGTGTGGTATAGCTAGAAATGGGTGTGGTATAGCTAGAAATGGGCATGGTATAGCTAGAAATGAGTGTGGTATAGCTAGAAATTGGTGTGGTATAGCTAGAAATGAGTGTGGTGTAGTTAGAAATGGACCGCTCGTATAAGTCATTCGCACATGTCATTTGCTATTTGGTGTAACTTTCATGTATAATTGTCAACTATTCTATATATCGGACACCGCGTGCAATATTTGTTACCTGACTTCATAATCTACTTCTACTTGTACAACCGAATGGCCACCATCAATCCTTTGATGCTTATGCCATGGTTGGAGTGAGCGGGAATTGTTAAGTCACTCGCTGGCACTAATATTGTAAAGCAGTTCGATTGAAAGCTGCTGACGACAGCGATGGCTGTCAATAAAACTGTGTTCAAATATTCACCATATAGGTCCACGATTTAGCTCTCCGCGCGCGCCAGCCATGGGTCTGTGAACTGCGCCTGACAACGCGCGTTAACGTCACACTGAGTAAATGTCAGAGGATGTTGACACCGCATGACAGACAACAGGACCAGACATGCGTAACATTTGAATTGTGCAGCTACCAGCATGCATGAAATGTCACCGGGTTATTCCGCGCTGACAGATTCGGTTTCGCCTAATGTTTGTTGTATCGCGGCAAGTATTTTGTACTTTCAATTGTTGCCACGCTGCCATTTGGATATTTGCGTATATTTATTTTGTATTAATTACTGTAAATCAAATTTGTTAGGCATTAAGTGTATTATTTGTGACCCAATGTTCTTCGTCATGGCGACCACGTCGTATCCCATCTGCCATCCCACTCCTCCTCCACCCAACCCCCCCCCCCCCCCAGCATCTTCCTCATACTTACAACCTTTTACCCTTTCTTCTCATATTCCGCATCCCGCCTCCCACCCCACTCCTCCCTCCACCCATCATGCTTAATGTCAAGCAGCAATAAGGCCAATGTGGACAGTTTTGTCCAGCACTAAATAATCAGCCATTAAAGTATTCAAATCAATGATGACTATGTATCAATATTGTTTTAATCAGCCACTGTCGTCCTCCACAATAATACTATGGCTATGTGGGCAGACATGCCCAGTAAAACACAAGCAGCCACTTGCTAAACTAACTAAAGACATTATTAGACGTATAGATACTATAATTATATAGTGGGCGGCCATTTCCAATACAAAATCTATAACAATTATAGTAAATGCAGCTATGTTGTACTCGAAACTAGACTACCTCTATCACTACAGTGCACAACAAAGGTCAACGAGCAGAGTGATTATGTCCCAACAATAATATTGTAGTCATATGGGGCAGGGGGTATTACATTCGGGCACGTCTGGGCGTGCGCGTGTGTGCGCGCGTGCATATGTGCGTGTGTGCGTGCGTGCATCCGGCCCCGTATCTAAAAAACTGCTAATACAATTTGGCTCAAATTTTAAGACAACGAAGGAACTTGTGGTACAAGAGGATTTCCGGACCCTTGGCCGTGATCTTAATAAGAGAACGCGGATCTCGATCTACATCGAATCAACTTGTGGATCTGTGAATATCTCGGAAACTGCTGGTGCGATTTGGCTCACACCTTAACACAACAAAGGGTGTGACACAATTTTGAGCATGAATCAGGAAAATCCCCATAAAATCTGGGAAAATCCATAAAAATCCGGAAAATCTGAAAACTTTACAGAGTGACAAAAATGGGATGACGAGGGCCTGCAATCTCTGATTGCTCTGTTTAGAAGCTTATTTTTCGGTTAACGTTGGAGCACAGTAAGATACATCTTATTAGTGTGTCTCCCACTTATAATGATATACAGTAATTTAATTAATCAAGTGGCGGGTACATAAGATCATGATGGACTAAATGATTTAATAATAAGTTTAACTAATATCATTGTTAATAAATTACTAATAAAGACAGAAGTAGAAGTGGAGAAATTAGAATAATGAAAAAAAGGACAAGCTGGTAAAAGAAAGTAGAGTAGAGTAGAATTCTGGCTGATTTTCATACATTTCTGCTCGCACCGCGTGGTGATGGGTAGCGTGCGGTGGGCAAGGGTACAATTTTGGGTGGACGATTATGGGAGAATGAATATCAATTAAAACGGCCAGTATCAGCGATGTATTGGCAAAATAGTGTGGATACTATAATATTCGTGTCTGTATTGAGATTTTCATTGAGATTTTCATTGCCATATAGCAAAACCTTAGCGGTCAGTGGGTTAATGGGAATATTGTTTAGGCCTAATTCAGTATAAAATATTCTTCTTTGATTATTGTATAGTGGGCAGTGGAAGATATAGTGCTCACTTGATTCATCCGGGTGCCCACATGAGCACATAGGTCAGTCTAACAAGAACTTGCCGTGGAGGTGTCTGTTTAAGCCACTACAATTTCGGTGTCTGGAATATGCTATGTTAGCCGGTCGTTGACCTGCATAGTACCACCTAGGTGGGGGTAGGTTTTAAGACATTGCGTTAAATTTATTTTAATTTCCTGTATTGTATGGGACGTTTTGACAGGATCCGGAAGACTATTCCAATCTCTAATCGTAGCCGGGAAGAAAGAACTACGGTAGAGCTCAGTGCAACATCTGGGATGTGTATAGGTACTGAGTTGGCAGATATTATAAGGGTTTGTCCTTTGTGAAAAGGGCAAGAGATAACTAGACATTGTCTCACGTGTTGCGCCGTTTATAATTTTGTAGACCATTACTAATTTTTGGGGTTTGCGTCTGCAGGGAGGTGTTACCATACCCGTATAAATCTTCCGCGCTGGCACTGCAAGTGAGTCCACTTATAGTTCTTAGGACCTCCTTCTGGATATTTTCCAATTTTGTAATACGATTTTGTGGGAGATTATCCCAGACAGGACATGCGTATTCTAGTAAGGGTCTGATAAAGCTCGTGTACATAATTTCCAGGCAATCTCTATCAAGCATATATTTCAAACCCTTAAGCAGAGAGACCATATGTTGGGCCTTTGTCATCATTGCTTCTACATGTTCTATCCAATGACCGTTACTATTAAGAGTGACGCCGAGGTGCTTGTGGTACATTGATGGATACATTTCAGAGTCTTTGAAGTCTATCGGAAAACATGTAGGATTATGACGCAGGGAGATAAATGAGGGTGTCGTTTTAGAGGCATTAAATTCTATAAGCCATGCATTGGCCCATTGAGACGTTATTGCCAGGTCATGATTCACCGTTGGAATATGGGCCTCTAGATTATCTGACATCACATAGAGGCAGGTATCGTCTGCAAATAATCTAATATTATGTAAGATATTATTTGGCACATCATTAATGAAAATAAGAAATAATAACGGCCCAAGAACCCGGGGGTACCCCCGCATGCAGTGGGGGCAAAATTGAGTCACTGCCATTTAAGACTACTCGTTGGTTACTTAAAGTGAGATAGTGTTCAAACCAGGCGAGAAGGCTGCCTGATATACCGAATTGCCTCAATTTTTGGAGAAGACCCCGGTGCCACACACGGTCAAACGCTTTAGCCATATCGAAAAACAAGAATATAACTTCTTTCTTGCCATCCAGTGCTTGGACAATTGCGGTGTAAATGTCTAGTAATTGATTTACTGTTGAGTGGCCATGGGGAAAACCCAATTGGTAGGGTGTAATATAGTCCCTAATATAATTATATATATAAATATATATATATATATATATATATATATATATATATATATATATATATATATATATATATATATATATATATATATGTTTAAAAACAGCTCGCTCCATCACTTTACTCAAACAACTTAGGAGGAAGATGGGCGGTAGTTTGAGCATAAGATTCTATCCCCTTTCTTAAAGATTGGAGTTTAGAAGCGTGTAACACCCACTCACACACGAAAGAGAGCTCACTCCGCCCGCTCGATAAACAGGCATTCCACCAGCTTCGTAAGTTTGGAATATGTTCTGCTTGGGAAACGGTACGCGGTCGGCGCGCTGGTTGTTTGAAAAACCCAAAATAGCCACTCTAGCGAGAACAGCGTTCCCCTGGAAAATGGCATAACGTCGCTAAACACGCCTTTAACACCCAATGGCCTAAATTCAGTGAAGCCACAGTCTAATAACAATCTGATACACGTCCACCCACGAAAGCGTTCACCTGCTTTGAAGGTATGTTTGTGGAATGCTCAATCCAGCAGGAATAAATGCTATGAGATTGCCGAGCTGATCGTGGATGAGGATATCGATATTTTAATTCTAACTGAAACGTGATTGCAACAATGTGGCGATGAGTCCAAAATAGCGTGTATGATACCCGATGGCTATGCCTTCAAACACCAACCCAGACTATCGCGCGGAGGCGGCATCGCGATCATTTATAGACGTTATGTACCAATCAAAGTACATGCTAGTACCGTTCAACAGTTCCACTCATTTGAGTTATTCGAATTCACGTTAACACATCCTAAAACGTCCACCCACTTTCTGTGCTTATATCGTCCACCTCGATCTAAAAAGAATACGCTCACGAATGCTATGTTCCTCGACGAACTTCCACGTGTATTGCAACATACATGTGTCAGAAATAAGAGATTCATTTTACTCGGCGATTTTAACATTCACCTAGACAAACTGAACAACTCTGATACCAAAAAGGCGCTGGATATCTTGTCTGCGCACAATTGTCAACGACATGTCATCGCTCCAACACACCGCAATGGGGGGGGGGGGCATATCATTGACTGGGTTACTAGCTCTGAATTCGGAACACATGTTAAGGATGTGCAAGTGAGTGATCTCCAAATGCCAGATCACTTTTTGCTGATATTGTCCCTCGATACAGATCGACCGACTGCACCAGTAGAAAGAGTGCTCTGCAGAAATCTCGCAAAAATTGACAAAGTTGCTTTCCGCCGTGACCTCAAGCATTCTACCCTAATTCAATGTCCTCCTTCTAACTGTGATGATTTAGCTATTCTGTACAACACAGTGCTATCTGATCTCCTGGACAAACACGCGCCGGAGAAGGCAAAGAAAAAGGTTTGCCGTCCAGTGTCAACGTGGCTATTCAGCCCCGAAGTTTTAGAAGCGCAATCAGTACGACGAATGGCGGAGCGAAAATGGAGAAAAACTAGGCTGGAAGTTGATCGTCAAATATATGCCAGTGCAAGGAACAATGTGTCCAAAATAATCTCCAATGCAAAACGCGCATCTCTTAATTACAAAATATTAGAATGTGCATCTGACTCTAAGGCATTATTTAAACTTCTCATTAATGGGCAAGACTAAGGTGACTTCACTTCCCAATATAGATGATTCAATGCAAATCGCCCTATCGTTCTCAGAGTTCCTTCACGACAAAATCGATGTTATTCGTAAACAGCTATCGTGCTCGGTGCAGTCAGAGGAGTTGCCATCTGTACACCATGGTTTCAGCAACGAATGTATCGCAAGCCTCGAACCTTTCTCTGAAAACGATGTGATGTTGCTCTTGAAACATTCCAAACCAACTTTCTGCCCACTCGACCCGATTCCTACAAAGATGATATACGAGCAGATTGACATTCTACTGCCCGTCATCACTGCACTTGTAAATTCGAGTTTGGCAAGCGGTACTATGCCGAAAGTCTTCAAGTATGCGCTCATTAACCCTCTCTTGATGAAATCAGGTCTTGACGAGGACAATCTAAAAAACTATAGGCCAATGTCAAATCTGCCCTTCCTATCCAAGATCATAGAACGTGCTGTGTTTCAGCGACTGTCCGACCATGTATCTACTCATAACCTACTGGAACCATTCCAGTCTGCCTATCGTCACGGACATAGTACTGGGACAGCACTGCTCAGAGTCCTGAATGACATTCGTTGGGACGTAGATAAAGGCAATGTATCCCTCTTACTATTTCTGCACCTCAGCGCCGCGTTCGACACAATCGACCACAAGAATCTCCTCGCACGTCTGACAGATGAATTTGGAGTCACAGGATTTGCTTTGGACTGGTTCTATTCTTATCTAACTGACAGGTATCAATCAGTCTATGTTAACGGTATCCAATCTACTCCAGTTGAACTCACGTGTGGTGTGCCACAGGGATCCATACTGGGACCTGTATTATTTACCCTTTACACGAAGCAGCTGGGATCAGTCATAGACAATCACAGCCTGTCGCACCATTTCTACGCTGATGATACTCAGCTTATAAACAGTTTCCCGCCATCAGTACCCGCTGCGGCCGAAGCCGTCAAACAGATAACAGACTGCTGTCAAGATATAAAAACGTGGATGAACACTAATATGCTAAAGCTTAACGATGATAAGACAGAAAAACTGCTAGTAGGTTCATCTATTAGGCGTACAAAAATTGAGCTCGATGCCATCACTATTGGTACTAGCCCTGTTAGTTTGTCTAGTAAGGTAAAAGACCTAGGGGTTGTTTTGGACTGCGAGCTTAGTATGGTGGATAAGCAAGTCAATAATCTTTGCCAGGTGTGCTTTCTTCAACTGAGAAACATCAGTAACATCAGAAAGTACCTGACTAATGAGGCTACCACTAAACTTGTAGCTTCATTGGTCTTATCTAGGCTAGATTATTGAAACAGCCTGCTATCGGGTGCGCCCAAAAAACTCATTCAGAAGTTTCAATCAGTCCAAAACGCCGCAGCTAGGATAGTATCCCTCTGTGGCAAATATAAGCACATCTCCCCCGTGCTATACGACTTACATTGGCTACCAATAACTCAAAGAATTCGGTATAAGATCACTTGCCTGACCTATCATTGTATAAATAATACGGCACCGACCTATCTGTCTAACCTTCTGCAGCCATATTCTCCCGGCCGTTCGCTACGATCTGAAAATAAGCATCTGCTCAAAATTCCTAGTGAAAAAATGTCAACGTATGGGCAAAGATCTTTTTCTTTTACCGCTGCTACTGAATGGAAAAATCTCCCTACAAGCCTTAAATTGTCTCCTACCTTGCCCACTTTCAAATCTAGTCTAAAAACATTCCTATTCACTCAATCTTATTAACTAAATTAAATTTAATGTTTTCTCATGTTGTATGCGCCTAGAGCATGCTACTGCATGGAGTTTCGCGCGGTATAAATGTACTTATTATTATTATTATTATTATTATTATTATTATTATTATTATTATTATTATTAAACCTATAAATTTATATAGCAATTTGTCTGCAATAAAATGTTAATGTATTGGTTTAGTTGTATACAGGTAACCTATGGCAGCAACAGCGCCCAGTCAAAGTAGTTTCAAAATATTCAACAGAATGTTTATTAGATAGTAAAGATATACAATTCGTACAACAATGCTTAGTCTGTCTTCAATTAAGTGTTCGTGACGTACTTACCCACGTCATTCAGGACGTAATTGATTATGACGTCATCCTACACGTCACGTAATTGATTATGACGTCATATAATGGATGGATAAACTGGAAAAGTCAATTCCATACCCGAACGTCTGCCACCACTGACGGCTCTAAATGATGGATTCTGATCAGTTACTACAGTACACTACAAGCATGTATCATTATTTTACCAATGCACGCTTTGTAAATCCGGCGCTGTAGGCTACCACGAGCTGTCATTTTGTTGTTCAAATATCCACGATCGGGTACACCTCGCGTGTTACAATTAACTATTAGTATGGAGGGATAGGGTCTCTGGCGATTTATGCCAATTATCCCATCTATTAGCTCAGACAGTAATCGACATATATTCTACATCGGGGATTGTAAAAATACAACTCAAATATGGAGAGTTGCTATAGGCCTTGCGTAATTGATGATATAGCTCGGTATTACCACGCTGCTCTATAATATAGGGTAGGATGATTCTGGTGATACGTGTTTAAACCTATTAGTTTAGTCAATATACTGATACACCCACCACAAATTGCAATAGAATTTTCTTCTTCACTACGCATTTCAGAAAGGTCCCTAGATTAATATATTAAAAGTCTAGTAAAATCTATTCTCGCAGATACGCCTAATTTGCATATTTCCAAAATGTCCGCCAAAATATCGCTATTTCGTCATATAATCACATCTATGTGAATATTGTATATGGTTTAGAAGCTAACTTATAGGTTTAGAACACAAAGGAGCTATTTATCTACGTTCTAGTTCTATATGGTGACTGCTTCCTTCAATTGCTAAAATACCAACACTGGGGGAATAATTAACCGTATAAAGGTATTTCTGCTATCATGTGTGCGATATTCGAATGATTTCAATGGAAAATAATGATTTCTTGTCTCTTCTATCTGAACTAGCTTATATCCATCTTAATCTGGCGACATAGAGATCATTTCATTATAGCCTACTAAAAGCAATTGTGGAACAGAGGCATAATTCAAAAGGAAGCCATAATGGCTGGCATTATACTACTGTAGTGGAAAGGCGAGACTGTGGTTTCTTGTCTCAAGAAAACGTGTATCTTAACTAGATTTCACCGTTAATATGTCAAACATAGGGACGTTATTAGAATAATACACATTTGAAAAATCATGTAACAGAAGTAAAATTCAAAGGGAAGTTATAATGGATATACAGTCAAACTTGTCTATAACGGCCACCTGCATCTCGGGCCATAAGATGGCATTTTTAAAACCGTTTAATGGTCAAGCCGACCAAAGTTTACCTCTGCAGTGGTCTTGAGGAATGGTCATTTGCCTGCCAAGAGAAGAATATTTTTGATAATTTACCACTGGAATGACAGTCATTCCAATGATAAATTTCAAAGATTGCATTATCTTGGCCTGCCAATGGACATACATTGAGGAAAAATTAAAAAATTTGTGAAAAATCTTGACCATTAAAGGGTTAAATTTGTTTGCCTGCAGGCCATTTAAATCATTTGTATTAAGCGATCGCCTACCTATAGTAACACTTCAGACACCAGGAGTGGTCACGAAAGAAGATGGCCATTAAAGAGTGGTAATTCGTATTTAGTCAGCAGGCTAGTGACAATTTCCGGATGGCCCATGAGGTGTCTGTTATAGGCAGGTTTGACTGCACTACTATGGCGTAACGCTTCGCATCAGATTCTAATACATTACTATTGCAAGTCAGGTCGGGCTGCAGAATATTTCAATATTTCATTATATCACGATACAGTATAATATCATAATCCTTTATGATACAACACGAAAAATATCCGAAATATCCTATATAAAGTCAAATTGGTGTGCCATCTATGTTATCTCCCATATCAACCGGTGGCATATTTTCACAAACACCTCTACACTCTCCACAGTCAAGGGAACAATTGAGTCCAGCTTTTCGACTGGAGCAACGCATACTCTCACAGCTCAATTTGTATCGAACAACTTCAGGAAATCTCTTATGGGCATCATCTTTATCTGTCTGCAATGGAACTAATCTGCCATCAACTACTTTCCAACCCATTGTTAGTGGAGATATATTTGTAGCCCATTTCCAGACCTAAATTTGATAATAAACACGAAGGCTGTGGTAATTTGCAGCTGATGATGTTGGTGG
The DNA here is from genome assembly GCA_034401795.1 of Chaetoderma sp. LZ-2023a. Classification (NCBI taxonomy): domain Eukaryota; kingdom Metazoa; phylum Mollusca; class Caudofoveata; order Chaetodermatida; family Chaetodermatidae; genus Chaetoderma; species Chaetoderma sp. LZ-2023a. Next base: position 88,073,067 of record CM067366.1, on the reverse strand, counting down.
CAGAGTTTGAGGCTACACACAACTAATAGTACATGTAGCTACTTTCTGAAGGAAGCGCTGTAGTCTCAGATAATCTAGTGAATCACCACAGATCATAGATGCTTCACCGGCAGATACAATCTCTTTTTTAAGCATCCTCTTCAAGAAATACTAGAGCTTGGGTGCTGAAAAGTATATTAGAGCGAACAAGCTTTAGAGCCACACTTTTACCTATACCAAATACGCGAGAAGTTGTGTCACATCCAAGAACAGTGTGATTGAATAATAGGTTATTGCAAACATATCTACCCAAGACATTTATAATTAATTTTATGTTCCAACTCCTGGGATTCTTCTTTGCCCATGTCTTTTCCTCAGGCATGAAGAAGATGTCACACAAATCATCGCGGGTACGGTAAACAGATCTGTGTCATCACCCACAAGAACAGTTTGGTATCGTGCTGCACATGCTACTGCCGTTTGTAATATGAGAACATCTGCAGCACCTTTGTCATATTGCGTTTCACACCCACATTGCTCTTAGATTTCAAGACCATGTCACTTGTGTACGTTACTGTTGGTCAGACATGTCCTGCTATCCGACGTTGATGAGCACTGTCCTTTAGAGATAGATCTGCATATCCATCGAAAACAATGACTGGGTGCCAATACTTTCCGGTAGCATAGTTAGTGTATTGACTGCAGATATCATTATATGTTATTCTCTGTTTCCATGGAATACACAGAAGGGAGCGGGGACCTGCATTCAGAACATACTAAACACCACCGTTTGAGCCTGGAACATCAGGGGCCATTATAACCCAGATTGCATCTGCAAATGCGTGTTTGTTTGTCGGCTTCATAATGTCTTTTGTTTCGATGAGTGCTTATGGATAGCTGCAAAGCTCATATTGGAATATTTCAGGAAGTTGATCATTCGGTGTTCCTGCAGTGACAAGTCTGAAACAACAACTGTGAATCTATCTGAATTATCTCATTGTTAATTTTAATGGCCGAATTAACATTTAGTGTGACAACATGGTCCTTCTTCTTAAAAGTGTGATCTAGTACTTTGTTTCCTGTCATGGATTCCACTATTTTATCTCTTACTTCTCTGGTCTGATCTACATTTACTTTACTAATAGCATTGGTACCGGTTGCAATGTTGCGTAAGCTGGGACTGTTATGGAAAGGATTTCTTATGTATAAAAACTCCAAAAGATTATGGATATCATCCATGTCTTTCCTTTATCTGGCTTGTGTGACATCTTTGTTCGCTTGTGTTATATTTTGGAGAGGATGTGCCATCAACCACACAAGACGCCGTGTCTCTATCATGTCACGTCCTCTAGCTAAACCTCCACTCGTTGGAATGTCTAAATATCGCTGGGTGTTGGTCTTGTCGTCTTTTTATTAATTACTGCAAATATATGAATAGTGACTTTGTGTATAAGTTGTGACCTGATGCAGCCATGTATGGCACCATTTCATGCATGGCACTGATATGGAGCTGCCAGTTACCCATATGTTCCGCTTTAAGAAATTTACGCAAAATATCCATCATTTTCATAAATTGTAGGCACAGATCTGCTGTCCGTGCGTCTTGCATGGATTGATTTTTTGTGTCAAGTTTCTCAATAATTCTTATCAGTTCTTCTGATGAGCAGACATGAGCAAAAATTAATCATGAAGTGTAGTTATTACTTTAAAAGAAGCACTGGTATCCGATGCTTCATCTATAGCTAGTTGATCTGGCAAACATTCTGAGGTTTTTTCTGGAACAAAGCCTTCACTAAACTGTTCAGCTATGTTCGGTTTCTGGATCACACACTGTAATTTGATAATGAATGCTTCTGAAACTAGCATGCCATTGAGTGCTGCGTCCACAAGAAAGAGACCTCGGACTGCTCGTTTCAACCAGTTTTCCACTTAAATTGTGTAGGACTGTATTGCTAGCATATGTTATTTCTGATAGCACCTTGCAAACCCGATCCTGCCAGTATGTGGCCGATGCAGCCAAGAAAGTACATTTGTGTGTGGAAGCCACCTGGTCTCAAAACGATTGAGCGCAAGTGACTGTTTTCTTGTTCGCTCTCGATTACTTGTAAAGTGGTTGATCAAATATAATGGGTGTGACTTGGTAACGATTAGCATGTTGAGATGTGAACTGAAGTATTCAGTATACACACGACATATTTTCTGGATCCATGTCAATCATTGTTAGAAAGAGAAACGGTGACTGTCCTGAATGTTCGCCTCTATGTACCATTTGCAGCATTCTGGACCAGGCGGGTCTTGGTGATTGTATAGATAGGGATATCTTCATCAACATTTGATGTTGGGTCAATATACGGTGATATGGCTAATTAGGGGGGTGGGGGGTGGCTACTATTCTTAACTGATTCAGATTAAAAACCGGGAACATCCTGTTAAGATACGTGTTTTACCCAAGAAAGTTACGTTATCTTTTTGCAGTGACGCAGAAAAGCCACACGGAACTACGAAAATAACCATATATGGGCTATTTTAGCCATCATATTGGATTTTCACAACTGTCACCAAATCGATCTATAATATTTATAAATATATATTGTGTTCTAATCATGTAGGTTAGTTTTTTATATTATAGAAAAATGACCTATTAGTGACTATATGATCAAATAATGATATTTTGGTGGCCATTTTGGAAATATGCAAATTTGGCATATCTGCGAGACTTGTGGTGGTGGTGGTTGTAGTGGTGGTTGTGGTGGTGGTGGTGGTGGTGGTGGTGGTGGTGGTGGTGGTGGTGGTGGCGGTGTTGGTGTCGGTTTTGGTGGCGGTGTCGGTAGTGTTGCTGGTGGTGGTGGTGATTGTGATTGTGGTGGTGGTGGTGGTGGTGGTGGTGGTGGTGGTGGCGGCGGCGGCGGTGGTGGTGATGGTGGTGGTGTGGTGGTGGTGGTGATGGTGGTGGTGATGGTGGTGATGGTGGTGGTGGTTTTGGCGATGGCGGTGCTTGTAGTGGTGGTGCTGCCGCTGGCGGTGGCGGTGATGATACGGTGGCGGTGATGGTAGCGTGTTCATAAGTAACAAGTTGGTGATGCTAACGCCTACAGCTACATTTTGCATGATGCTGAGTTATAAAGCAATATTAATACACTGCCCGGACGCTTTTAGTTCAATGATTGCAAAAGCAGTAGGCGTAATGTTGCGGCTGTCCAATGCCATTTCCTTGATATGTGCGCCAACGGCGATATTTTTTTAGCTTTCTTTATTCACATTCACTATTTCTGATGGGCTCACTCTGCTTCCTAAATGCCACAACCTCCGCCTTCACCAGCACTATCACCGCCAACATATCACTGGGCCCTACATCGCAGATATACACGAACACGAAATATGTAGGAAACTGAATGATGTAGCGATGTCCTTGACACTGGCTTGTTGCAATAACGCTAACTTCTAAAGTCCGCCAATGCAATACGATCATATAGTCATCACCACTACTACTACCACCACCACCAACACAACTACCATCACCGCCACCAATGCCGACGCCGACCACGACTGCGACCGCATCACCAGACACCAGAAAGATTTGATAAAAATTTGCAGATGGACAGGTAGACCAATCTACAGACTGAGTTATACTATTTGCGTATTGCAAGTAAAATCTAAAAACTGTGAACAATTTACGGCGACATGTTGTATCTATTCAAATTTCAAATTACCTTGCCGCAATAGCGACAACTTCCAGTTAAATTTCTCAGCATTCAACATTTTGAAGTTGGCTTTCGTCGACAATATTGCTAATCGCCACCACACCAAGATTTCTACAGCTCAGAAATAACTTTACATGTTTCCAAATAAGAAAAAAAAGAAAACGTACATTTGAATGTTTTGCGCATAATTGGATTGGACGACATTGCTGAGGCAGCGATGTCTTCCAATCCAAATACGTTCTATATTCAACAGAACATTTCTTGCAACGTGTTAACAATTTATTCACCAACATGTTTCTGTTTTTGTAATTGTTTTGAAAAGATATTTTTTATTTATGAACTGTACTGTAGACCTGCGATATATTGATACATCGCGATTCTGTATGTATCACGTATAAGTATCGCGATATTCGTTATCGCATTATCATTCACCCATAAATGGAATACCAATGCTAATCGTTTGACAGCATGTCATGACAAATAGCTCCACTCTAATGGCAATCAGCGTCGTCACAATCACGCGGCGTGATGTGCGCCAGATCCTGAGCGACACGAAGGGTAATTAATAGTCTTTACAACGCGAGATTAACACGTTGGAATCAAATAACCAAATACGAAAACTTATTTACGATGTAAGAAATGTTCTGTTGAGTGTTTGGAAGATAATTTGACCTGCAGTTTTATTTGTATGGTTGTCTCGATGTTGTGATCATGGGACAGGGTTCAAATAGTTAACGCAATCTCTCATCATGACGCCATTCTGAACGTTACTATCAATGAAGGAATCCTCTCTGTCACTCAAGTATCTGACCTCACAACCAAATACTCACTTGTTAGCTGATGTCACAGTCAAAACTAGACTGGATGGTCGATGGTGCGTCATCGTAGTGCACCATATCACCTCCTTATGCGGAGACAAATACCAATGGTATCGTGCACTCAGCAATCAAATGCATAACTCACATACCAAATTTGGTTGTAATTCCGTCCAACGGGTTCAGAGGAGTTGCGTTACAATCAGTTTTACATTTTGCAGACGCACGCACGCACGCACGCACGCACGCGCGCACACCCATGCACGCTCGCACGCACGCACGCACTCACGCACGCACGCACGCACGCACGCACGCACGCACGCACGCACGCACGCACGCACGCACGCACGCGCACACACACACGCCACGCCTGTGGTGGAGCCAAATGCTAACTTCCGCTCGCACTCCGCAATCATATGGGTAACTCATATGCCAAATTTGGTTGAATTCCGTCCAACGGTTTCGGAGGAGTTGCATTACAATCAATTTCCTCATGCACGCATCGACAGAGACGCGCATATACACGCGCGGACGAGATGGCATAATCCGAACTTTTCCTTTAAAAATCGTGTGAATAATGACGTAAGTCCATCATCACAAAAGGTAAAAATTCATTCACAAAATTGTATGAATTGCAGGGCCTTAATATCTTTGATGAATTAACAATTTAATAAACATTCATGTGAATATTGTGAAACTAATTTGACTCGGGGTTGTTGCTGTCAACAACCTCTTGTCAAATTAATTGCAAAACATTCAACAGCTTACTTATATAGTTACCTTATAATTTAGATAATGGGAATTCAGGTTTCAAAGTTGCAAGCCAATTCACCTTTCCAGAGTATCCATCCATCGGTTGACCTCGTATGAAGTCATAATCAGCTCAGCCCTTGTATGATGACGTCACAATCATTAAGTCACAAAGGGTTCCATATAGACCGTCACCAAATCTCAAATGGTCCGACACGTTGTATGAATCGTATACTACTTTGCTATTTAATAAACATGCTGTTGTATATTTTGAAACTAATTTGACTGGGCGCTGTTGCTGCCTTAGGCAGCAACAGCACCCAGTCAAATTAATTTCAAAATATTCAACAGCTTACCTGTGTATTTTTTTTGGAAATTAATAGTCAGGGAGTTCAGAGATCGATCGATCCCAACACGAGCTAGGTGTGGGTGGAGCTTAGATAGAGATGGGCGGGGCATAGCTAAAATGGAAAGATCCATTCCAACAGGTTCACGAAGTAGCGGAAGTTAGAAATGAGCGTGGCATAGCCAGAAAGCGATCCCTTTATTTATATACCAGCCATTTATCGATAGAGTTAACGAGGGGCCAAACAAAGGAGTGGTCCAGTTTTAGCTATGCCCCGCCCATCTCTAGCTAAGCTCCACCTACACTTCGCCCGTGTTGGGATCGATCGATCCCTAAATTCCCTGACTATCAGTAAACTATACAGGAAAGCTGTTGAATATTTTGACACTAATTTGACTGGGTGCAGTTGCTGCCTATTATTTAATAAAATATTCAACAGCACCTTTATTAAATAGTAAAGACATACAATTCGTACAACAACGCCTTAGTCCGTCACCATTTATGCGTTCGTGACGAACTTATCTACGTCATTCATGGCGTCGTTGATTATGGCGCTATCTTGCACGTCACGTAGTTGATTATGACGTCATATGATGGTTGCATAAACTGGAAAGGTACATTGACTATCTGCACACGATATGAATCTTGAGTAAAATGTTCGCATTGAGTGTCATGCGTCTGCCTTGTCATCTGTTTTTGTCCGTTATCAGGTTGTGCTGTGCAATCAAATGTATTAACACAATTTCTGAGGTTACCACTGAGTGTTGTGTCAAACAGACCTGATCACTACAATATAGCTATCCACCTTACATGGCCACTTGCTGTCTATATTGTAAACTCCAAAATCCATTATTAATTACGGAACCTGCCTTGTGCAGCTCTGATCATTAGTCTGCTCAGAAACATCTTTGACAGATGCGTAAACAAAACACGGACCACATTAAATAATGTAATTAGAAATGAGTGATTATTCCTGAAATACAGCCTATTCTTAGATTGACAGTTTATAAATAGTTATGTCTAGCCACAGACGTTGGTATTTGCAGAATTCCTCGGTTAGTCCAGTCAATCTAAGAAAAATATGGGCGCACCCGGGCAAAATTGCAACAGGATTTTCAGTTCTCTCTTATGCTTGGAGAGAGTACCTTGCCACAAAGCAGCATACCAAACATTTTTAGCATCAATCTATACTACCGCCTGATATGGACACACACACCCCCCCCCATATTGAGGAGATTGAGGCGCCGTCCATCGGAAGGGTTGGTATCATGAGGAAACCGGGGAGGGCGTCCAGGAACCCACCTCAGGTGGTCAGTTGCTACATGGAGGGAAATTATTTCCACTTTGAGGTTGGAACAGAGGGACCCACTGCGTACAGAGATGGCTTCAGAGGGTATTCTTGTGTGTTGGCTGAAGACACCACTGTCTCTTATGGCTCTGGTAGATTTTTTTGCTGTGCCAGGGCTTTGCGTGTGGCATCAGTCTGTTCTTGTTTTCCAGCGAGTGCAGGAGCGCTGGTCCTTATTCAGACACTGAGTAGCTCTGGAGACCACACCTGGTGTGCCAGAATCTCACAGCGATCTGAATTATTTGGACAACACCTACATTCTCCTGGCAGTTCTTCAGCTGGTCTTGCTCTGTTGCTTCAGTCAGCTCTTTGTTATAGTCTGCAACTTCATTTGGAGAGGGTGATCCATGAGTCGCTTGAAATTTTCACCCTGTATCAGAAATTTCTTTCTCCCTTCAGGTTTATAGTGGTTAGTCTTTTCCATTTCATGGATATAGGAGTAATTTTCATTGCACCAGGTATGCTGCTGAGTGCAAGGTTCTGCGCCTTGTCTAGATTTGATTTGTTCATCTTTGACACATTATTCCAACTGCTTGAGGCATACTCCAACACAAACTGCATAGACAGTTCTCAGGATCTTGGTGTTTGATCGCCATGTCGTTCCCAAGACTTCCTCATAGCACCAAGCTTTCTGATGGCCCTCACATCCATCAACTCATTAGAGGACTTTCATGTCAGGAGGTAATCTAGATTGATGTCAAAAAGTTGAGTGTGCCGATTTGTGGTGGGGTACCCTCTCCAAACATGAGTGAGAAAGGTAAAGGTTGATTGTGTTATTCTGTGTGGTTGCATACGTGTTGCATTAGTTCATGAGAAGGGGTCTATCGCCGCTTTATAAAATAAAACCCATGAACATTATAATATGTACAGCGCAATACTGAGACAGCGGCGGTGATGGTGATTGTTTTTGTATCTCTCACACCAGCTAAAAACATGTAAGCGACAGATATAAAATGTATATAATTGCTTAAAATGTCCTAATTGAACAATAAATTTAAACTAGGCACACACAGTACGCTCCAAATTGCCTCCATTTATTTGAAAAAATGTATGTCTTGACATATGTAAATACATTGCACTCAGGCAAAAATGAGAATTGTATGTATTAATGAATAATATACCAAAAGTGTGTGGATTATCACCTATCACACACAGCGAAGTTTACGCCATCATAGATTACTATATTATAACACAATGAACCTTTCCATTTTTAGCTATGCCCCGCCCATCTCTAGCTAAGTTCCACCCACACCTCGATCGTGTTAGGATCGATCGATCCCTGAACTACCTGACTATCAATTTCCAGAAAACTATACAGATAAGGTGTTGAATATTTTGAAACTAATTTGACTGGGTGCTGCCGCTGCCTATGACAGCGACAGTGCCCAATCAAATTAGTTTCAAAATATTCAACAGCATGTTTATTAAATAGCAAAGACATACAATTCGTACAAGGTGTCGGACCATTAAGCTTTTAAGACAGACTACATCTAATCGAGCCATTCATGCTGTAATTGATGATGACGTCATCCTGCATCTCACTGGGTTGATTGATTGTGATGCCATATTACGTCTTATGATGGATGGATAAACTGGCCAGGTCCATTCAATGGCACCATCTTTTGGCAGTCATGCAGTTGAACTATAGCATAGAACAGACTTAAAAAAATTAACAAAATTGAATAAGAAAATAATAAGACAATTTAAATATCTTCTAAGTTTCAATTCAATTATTAAATTAATCACACAACAATGATTCCTTATCCAATACTGAGCTATTATAAATGATATCTAAAATCACCCTTACCCCAGGAAGACATTGATTGTATCTGTAATACGTTTTCTTTGAAGACACCGACTATCTAATATAAACGTTTTTTCGCACACTCTGATCCTGTATGCACGGCTCTTTATGTTATCGCTCTTACGTCATAAGCGATTAACACTTTCATTGTTAAGCCGGTCAAAACAACCAACCTCTACAGCGGTCTTGAGAAATGCCAAGAGAAGGCTATTTTAGAAAATTTACCACCGGATTGATTAGCCAGTCATTCCAGTGATAAATTTTCAAAAAAGTCTTCTCTCGGTCTACAAATAGACATTCAGTTAGTAAATATGTTTTATTTTCCTGACAATATTTTGCCATTAAAGGGTTAAGCAAAGTTATCCTCCCTACTAGTTACAACTGCCAGTTCACAGGGACTTATTTCCTGGGAATAATCTGTCCATCGGTATGTGCATTTGCTGATTAGCATGCCTGATAGAGATGTTTATAGCAGTGCTTGTTTCTATCAGTATTGGCAAACCGATAATTGGTATTTACCATATCACAAGATGTATCAAGTGCATGTCGTCCATTGTAATAGATCTCTATGTAACGGACTATCGGGAGTCTCACATGACCACGGCGGCTAGGGCGACGACGACGACGACGACGACGACGACGACAACGACGACGACGACAGCAGTAGCGACCAGCAGCGACGACAACAACAACAACAACCAACAACAACAACAGCTGCGGAAGCAGCAACAGCAGCAGCAGCACCACCACCACCTCCACTACCACGACGACGACCACCACCACCACCACCACCACCACCACCACCAACAACAACAACAAGAACGACAACAGCAACAACAATAGTATAGCATCGTCGTACTATTTCTGTAACCGCCATACTGTTTTTTGTCATGTATAGGTGGACATTCGTCCACTTCAGAAGAAGTTATCGAAATAAATATGAAATATGGTGAGAAAAAAAGAAATTATATGAATGAATACAAAATAGGCCCTAGATGCATCCATTTCTAGATATTTCCCACCAATTTCTATCTATCTATTTCTGAAACTAAGCCTAGCTGATACTGGGGGAATGAACAATTTAATGGGCGAACGCATCACCAGGCCGTGGTGAATTGCAGAGCACATTTTAAATGAAATCAGAATTTGATTAGAGATAATTGAAATGCCGCCAAACTATGCCCACTGTCTAGGTAATTGTGTTGTATTGCACTAATGTAGCCGTATCATGTCCTGTGCGCGTTATCAAAGCATGGTCCGCAGTAACTGTGCAATAGATGGATCCAGTTCTAGCTATGCCACGCCCATTTCTAGCTAAACTCCGCCCAATTTTTCTGCGCCTTTGAATCGATCGCGCCATGAATTCCCAGAATCCCATTTTCAAGATAACTATACATGTAAGCCGTTGAATAGTTTGACTGGATGTTGTTGCTGCGCGTCCCATCAAATTAGTTTCAAAATATTTAGCTGAAAGTTTATTAAATAGTAAATCCAACAAATTGATCAAAGACATACAACTCGTACACTCGTGTCCGAAATTTAAATTTACGTGACAGAGCTATAGGTAATTATGATTGTGACGTCAGCTAGCTAGTGAGGTAGACCTAATGGATGGATGGGATCTGTCGATCAAGTATATTACGTCATAATCAATTACATCACATGCAGGCTGACGTCACAATCATAATTGACAGCGAATACTCCGTCATGAGGCTGGAATAGTCCGTCAAGTGTATGAATTGTAGGCATTTGATGGATTTAATATTTAATAAACATCCTATTGATTATTTTAAGCCAATTTGACTGGGCGCTGTTGCTGCCATAGGCTCACCGTCAGCTAGAAATGGGTGGGCATAACTAGAAATGTATCACTCTATTGATTATGACATGAGACATTTGAGTGACAGCTCAGATGCCTGTATTGCCTGTCCTGGATATGTTGTATGTACAGCCGATCAGTGTCTTCGTGTGATGAAAACAGTCACCAGTGATTAGCCAGGACCGTATTCAAATATACTTTGTCATTCTGACCCTGCATACCAGAACGAAGTACCGTGAAATAAGACAGATGGTAGGTCAAGCTTTCACAGGAATCCAAGCGTTAACGTTCCTTTCATTTCCAACCACGGTGTGGCATATGGCCCGGTACAGTTAATGATATATTACTGGATTCCGCAATTCATTTCCTATTATCATGGTAACGTACGGTCGCACACACCAACAAGGATTATAGCATTTTCTCAGCTGTCGTTCTCCGATTGTCTCCTCTGCTCTACGAGGGCAATGGTGAGGTGATAATTCTGCAATAGCGTTATTGAAAGTATTAAGACTGAAACGTAGTGCTAGACCGACATTGTTACTACTGTATTGCCCAAAATCAAGAAAATCAAATATTTGATTGTTGACTGTCCACAATTTGCGTGATAACAGAAAACTATTTTTGAAAACTTAACACTGGTCTGTCTGGCTCGGTTACTGAGCCAGTTATTCCATTAATAAGTCCTCAAAACATTGTCTCTTGACCTGCAAATAACAATTCCCTAAGATCACTACATAGGCAGGGTTGGCCACGAAAGGGTTAATGACTGCCTTGTGTTTGTTTGTCAAAATGTTTGCTAATAGATTGATCCGATCTGTCAGTCAAGTAGAGTATATGATGTCATAATGAAATACCGGTACGTCACAATCAAAATGACGTAGCTCCATCTCGAAAATCGAAATGTCCATCACAAAAGTGTACGAATTGTATGTCTTTGATGAATTTACAAGTTAATAAACATTCTGTTGATTATGTAAACACTGATTTGACGTGGAACTGCTGTTGCCATAGGCAGCAACATCCGCAGCCAAATTAGTTTTAAAATCTTCAACAGCTTACCTTTATATTTACACTGAAATTTGATGACTCTAGGAACACAATTTTCCAAGTTTCAAGTCGTTTCTAACACGTGTAAAAGGTCGACAGAGCCTAGCTAGAAATGGGCGGGGCGTAGCTAAAATTGGCACCCCCTGTCCGGAAAGTATCATCAAATAGCGCTGAAACGCATAATACAAATAACACATGTAGTGTAGAGGCAACTTGGGAACAATTCGTAATGTAGTTCTGTAAGACAAGTTTGGATACCTATGCTTCGGCTGCAGCCTATTCCTGTTATAATAGAATATCAAAATATTCAACATCATGTTTATTAAATAGTAGAGACATACAATTTGTACAACGTGTCGGACTATTAAGAGTTGAAGACGGGCCAAATAGAATCATTTATGACGTAGTGATTATGACGTCAACCTACACGTCGATTAGCTGATTATGACGTCATGTGATAGATGGATACACTGGAAAGGTGAATTCATAGCCGCTCCTGTCATGATATTGCTAATCAACAATAATGCAGAATAGTACGACGATGTCATTGTGCCACGTCTAGCAATGCACCCCATCAATCAATCAAGCTTAGACCTCAAGACAGAGTAGCTGATTCTGATTATCCTTGTCAGTTCTAAGTCCTGATGATCATAGTAGGAAATCATGCACACATCCTTGCTGCAATCGATTTAGAATAATGACCATTTTCAGTGCATGGGTATTGCTACAACACATCATACATTGACTGATATTCATAATGGTCATTCTGAATGTCGGAGTTGTGTAGAAACTGTACGAGTCTCTAGTGACGCTTTGCAGTATTCATTATGGTGATATTGATGGATTCGTAGCTCAGGCTTTGCGTAGTACATGACCTGCCAAAATGTGATGCAATGCCAAATAGGTTAACAGATGTTTGCATACATCGAGCGCCTAATTCACCTTTCCAGAATATCCATCCATCATCAGACCTCGTATGACGTCATAATCAGCTCAGCACGCGTATGATGATGTCATAATCATTACGTCACAAAGGGTTCCATATCGACCGTCATCAAATCTCAAATGGTCCGACTATGAATTGTATGTCTTTGTAATTCTTTGCTATTTAACAAAAATGCTGTTGAATATTTTGAAACTAATTTGACTGGGCGCTGTTGCTGCCTTAGGCAGCAACAACACCCAGTCAAATTAGTTTCAAAATATTCAACAGCTTAACTGTGTAGTTTTTTGGAAATTGATAGTCAGAATGTCCCGTGATCGATCGATCTCATCACGAGCGAGGTGTGGGTGGAGCTTAGATAGAGATGGGCGGGGAATATCTAAAACCGGAAATGTCCATTACGAAGCTACGCAAACCGGAAATGGTCTTTGTAACTGTAGCTCGTTAGGCAGCAACAGGCAATCTGTATACACCCAAGCAACATCTTTTTTAAGTTTTGATTATTTCAGATTTTACTTTTATTTTTGCAACCATTCGCAGAACCTACGCAACCTTCAGTGGAAGCACGTCTATTGCGAGTGAAATGGCTCAAATACGCCGAGGTGTGAGTGACCAATAAAACCAATTGAACGAACGAACGAACGAGCGAATGAACGAACGAGCGAACGAGCGAATTTTGATAATCGCAAAACAAGTTGGTTTAAGATGGAAAATCCATGCGTTTTAACAATTTGAGAGGAGACTTAGTTTGTAAGCTTGAGCTATTTGTGCCGTAATATCTACTATTATGAGCTACATGTCTCAGCTATCTACAGCTATATTATTCACTGGATTTTGTGTATACATGTGCACTTCTGTATTTTCGGAAGCATAAAATAGTAGAGCAATCGGATATTTGAGAAAGTTTTGTTAAAACTTAAACCCCTTTTCATTCAACATACGTGTGGACTGTACATGACTCAGCACTTAAAGACGCAAGAGCACATTGGCACAGAGAGACAGTGGATGAATCTAACCAGTCAAGTATATGACGTCATAATTTTTACATATCATTTTTGCATGTCCTACTTAATAACCATCCAGTTGAATATTGTCATAGGCAGCCACATCACCCAGTCAAGTTTGTTTCAAAATATTCAACAGCTTACCTGTATAGTTCAGCGAGCGATCTGGACACGATCAAAGCGTGCGTGGAGCTTAGCTATAAATGGGCTGGGCATAGCTAAAAGTGGAGTCATTCATTGTAATAGTATCACCCCCACTCCATTAACGCCTCACCCACCCATACCACTACCCCCATTCATATGTCCCCACCGCACAATAGTCCGACACATTGTACGAATTGTATGGCTTTACTATTTAAAAAATATGATGTTGAATAGTTTGAAAGTAATTTGACTGTGCACTGTTGCTGCCATTGGAAGCAACAACACCCAACCAAATCACTTTCAAAATATTAAACAGTTTACCTGTACAGTTTTCTAGAAATTGATAGTCATTGAGTTTTTCAGATCGATCGATCCCACTACGGGCAAAGCGTTGAAGGACCTTAGCTAGAGATGGTTGACACAAAGTGAAAACAGGAACGGGACATTAGTAGTATAGGGTGCAGCTAGATGCTATTGTTCTTTTGTTGGAATGTGGTTTTAACCAATCAAAACGCTCCATTTCAGTCGCTATTGTTTGGAGAACAATGGCGCACAGAACGCCACGCATTCTAGAGAACAATGACGTCTATAACGCCACGTTTTCTCGATAACAATGACGTCCAGCCGCACACGTAGATTCACTCTGGAATGTTCTATTATTTTGAATTAGTTAACACTTAAAAGTAAAAGTTGTGTATTTTACGTTTAAATGTAGTTGCAGCGGCCCCCCCCCCCCTCCGTGGTTATCTACCGTTGTAAAAATAATAAGAGAGTAATGTAAAATAATAGAGTTTAAGAGGTGGTCTGATAATGGAGGTCGTAGGAGGAGGAGGAGGAGGAGGAGGTGAAGGAGGAGGGAGTATGAGGAATTACGGCATTGATGTTTGAAAATAATTTGACTGTTACGTCGCTAACGTTATTAGTAAACTGTAGAATATTTAGAGACTGCCTGTAAGCTGTTACTGTCTTAGGATCAGCTACAAGACAGATTAGTAACAAAATATTATAAATAATCTTGTATTAATGGTGTGTTCGGTTGGAATGGTAACCAAGACATGGTGGTGATGGATTGGATTGCATCATGGGTTAAAAAAGTTAACCCTTTCACCAATGAATATATATCTCATTTTCATCGATACCATACAGGAAAACTGTTCAATATTTTGAAAATAATTTGACTGCCTGTGTCAGTTGAGGTGGAATGCTATAGTATTCCTCCTCAGTTGATATTGCTGGATGATTATGAGGGCAATGCTAGCGTACTTGTTTACAAGGTATGCACAATGTATGAATATTTTGATAATTTGTTGCTGAATATTTTGATAATTTGAGTGGTAGCTGAATATTTTGATAATTGGTTGCTGAATATTATGATAATTGGTTGCTGAATATTTTGATTGGGTGCTGAATAAATTGCTTGGTTGCTGAATATTTTGAAAACGATTTGACTGTGTAAATTTTAATTTCTTATTAGGCGATGTTAGGTAAGAGAGAGGTGGTCTTATAACGGAGGTTGAAGGAGGAGGGAGGAATGCTATCTCGGACACCCTCTGCTAGGCATTGTTCTCTGCGCATGAGCGTGCCTTTATTCACCTGGTGGTCCTTTAAGAAAATGCAGGTGGTTGCTCAAAGAGGTGTCGCGAGGGATGAGGAGGATGGCTGACATATGCTAGCATATTCGCCGAGGCAACGTCTTGCGCGATATCTCTGGACGAAATATTTTGAAAATATTTGATTGTAAGCCACTGGCGGTTTAGTCACCTTTAACCTCCTCCTTGGTTTAAGTCATTTTAAAAATGGCAGTCATTTAATTATTAAATTTTCAAAATTGTTATGGAAATGGTCATCGTTGACGATCGATGTTGTATAATATTATATAGATAGTTTTATCTACCATATTTATGTCTTTAAAGCGTCAATGATTTAATTATTACATTTTTTAAAATATGAACAAACTCCCAGTCAATTTTCACAAAAAAATCAGAGCATTGCGTTACATGGGTTATAGTGATCTACGTTGTATATATATATATATATATATATATATATATATATATATATATATATATATATATATATATATATATATATATATATATATATATATATATATATATAATTTTATCTTACGTATTTAAGGCGATTCTTTAAAGTGGAAGTCATTTAATTATTACAATTTAAAAAATATGAGCAAAATGTGTTCCCCAGTCATTTAATTTTTTTTTTAAATCAGACACGTACACAGGAAGTTTTCCTATGCTATTAAATAGATAGTGTTATCTATCGTATTTATGTCTTTAAAATGGCAGTCATTAATTTAGTTCCTAGTCAATGGCAATGCATTAATCGTCCACGAACAATAGCGTACAGATGGCCATTTAGAACAGTAGCATCCATCGACCACTTTTGACGGATCAGAATGTGTGCTTGCGTATGCATGTGTGAAGTGGGTTGTTGTGTGTAAAAACTTTATTACATTATTTTATTTTTTGAACAGATAAAGAGTTCTCTTTCGAATGATTTGTGGGCCCTGAAAAGGGCTGTGTTTTGAGATAGGTCTCAGTCTTCGCAAATCCGCACAGGCACGGTTGTCAGTTTGGTAACAAACTGCGTCATGTTTGCTTTTTGTATATCAGTCGGAGTATCACCGATTACAGGACACCCATGCGGATACTGTTTGATTAGTAATAGACAATAGCACTCCTTGCAGGTTTTTTAGGTTCTGTTTTCTTGATCATACGCCTACAGACCCTCTCGTGTTTCGACCGTCGGCATATGGTGTCATGGATGTCGATGGAACACCAACGACATCGCACATACCCAGTGTCTGATCCGTCAAAGTTTGTACTGCTGGCCATTTTAGCCAAATGTACATTAACATTTACATTTATACCACATCGTTCTGCTACAAAAAAAATATAAGGAATATCACGTGAGATTAAATCTGACTGCCTAAGGCTACCTAACTACTCTGCAGTTACATATCCAACCACTTTGTGATGTTTAAACTGGAATGAGAAAATGGATTGAATTTGTACCGTTTATAGGAGTATATGTACTGCGCCCGCAAATCCACAACATGCGGAGCGCATGCGTCCGCATATGTATGCATACATTTTGGCGTGTATGCGTGTTCAAGCATGTACATATACTTGTTGCCATCCACAACACGCGCCCGCAAGTCTGCATTTTGCGCCCGCAATCCGCAACATGCGCCCGCAATCCGCAACACACACCCGCAAATCCACAACACACGGACCGCATGCGGCCGCACATGTACGCATGCATTTTGGCATGTATGCATGTTCAGGCATGTGCATATACTTGTTGCCATCCGCAACACGCGCCCGCAAATCCGCAACACATTTTAGCCAAATGTACATTAACATTTACATTTATACTACATCGCTCTACTACAAAAAATATATAAGGAATATCGCGTGAGATGACCAGTGACATATCAAAAACTGTCGCGTACTGACCTCCATATAACGACCCATACATGCAGGCGAAAATCTGGGATATGTTCACGGGCTAGACGCGATGGATCAGTTTGTTAAATGGTTTATGCGCATAAAAATCTGTGCATGTTAAAAAAGTATCCAGGGAAATATGTTTTCTCTGACCACCTCGTTATTGTGCATAAAGCATCTATTATTCGCTTTTAATCCTTCAATTTGTATGCAAATGTGTTAACCTTCATCTAAAACCCTCAAACATGAAACTAAGCGGCTTCCTACCAGTCATTTATTTTTTTTTAAAGAGAGCAAAGTACATCTCTATGCGGGTAATATATAGCTAAGCCAAGCGATGTTGTATGCATAATATTATATAGATAATAATCATGCATCTCGTATTTAAGGAGTGGTCTTTAAAGCATCAGTCATTTAATTATTAAATTTTAAAAATTGTTATAAAAATGGTGGGAACAATGTCCACCGTCATCATCGTTGACGAATAATGACGAGCACCCTTGTATCGTTTAACGTATTAGGTGGTCGATGCGGTACCTCATGGTTGTAGTAAAAAAGTATTTTGAAACTAAGTGGAATTGTGGCTTCCTATGTCAAATTGTCGCATTGAACAGCACTTTTTTAAGAGTTTGCACGCGCGAAGGCGCTAGTGCGAATTGTAGCTTCCTATCTCAAATTAGTATCAAAACTATTCGCTTAAACTACCAATGCGCCATGATTTAGGTTTGAAAAAAGCAGAAAATAACATCCCTGGAATGAGTGTAGGGGTGGTCGCATAACTGAGGTCGAATGAATGAGGAGGAGGGATGAGGTATGCTAGCGCGGTGATGCCTGGCACGAGGGATGAGGTATACTAGCATACTTGTTTACAAGGCCGGCAATTTGCGTTGTATGAATATTTTGAAAATAATTTGACTGCGGTGTTAGCAACAACTTACTATCAAATCATTTCCATGATATTTAGTGAATATTTTGAAAATAATTTGACTGTCTGCATCAACTTTTGCTCAAATCATTTCCAAAATATTTTACTAGGAAGTAGATCCCTGGAATGTCTGAAACACCTCGCCAGTCAGCCAGTTAAAGGTAATAAAACTAGGAAAACTTACCATGTCCGGGTACACACAGTATGAATGCATTATGAGTACCTAGTCAATGAGACCCAGACAACAAAAATAATATAGTTGGCTAACCATTGTCTGGACATTGCGGCCGCAACCACCTACTACCAATACCGACCATAGTCACCATTACCACCATCACCATCACCATCCCTCTATCACCACCAGCACCACCACCCACTTAGCACCAACACCCACCACCAAGCATTAACCCCACCCCATTATCCACCACAACACCTATTTTCATCAACCGCCAACCCCACCGCCACCACCACTAAGTACAACAGCACACCGATTTGTATATCGAGGGATGTGGGGGGGGGGGGGGACCTGGCTGGGCAGCTACAATCATCAAACATGCGCATAAAGAACCAATGTTTTATTTGTATCCATATTTTTACATTGAAGTAAATATTACATATGATAAAACGTATAGTTGCTGTAGCATAAACAAATAGTCAATGTTCTGGAGATCCATTTTTTCGATGACTGATTCCTTATGGATCAGATCCATCACCATCAGAATCATCATCATTATCCTCAGCATCTAGATGGTTCCTTATGTACTTCTTGATCAG
The DNA here is from genome assembly GCA_034401795.1 of Chaetoderma sp. LZ-2023a. Lineage (NCBI taxonomy): Eukaryota > Metazoa > Mollusca > Caudofoveata > Chaetodermatida > Chaetodermatidae > Chaetoderma > Chaetoderma sp. LZ-2023a. Next base: position 88,054,195 of record CM067366.1, on the reverse strand, counting down.
AAACTCTCTTTTTGGAAAAGCTGAGAAGACTGCTTCATCGTATGCGTACCCCTCGTCGATAAAAACTTTATTATAATGAGCGTAGAGTTCTGTAATCTTCTCGACTGGAGCATCATGTCTATACACTTTGTAACTAAAGCATCAGCATATACGGAAATAGGCACATTGCCTACACCATTTGGGTCTGTGTCCACTTCACCATCCTCATCTTCTAAACCTGATTGTTCAGCGTCTACGACCTGCTTAATATTTTGGAATATGGTCAATAGTTCCTCATTGCCTATGCCATCTTTTTCATCTTCACCTTCATCTTCACTCTCAGTCTCTGCTGAGTCATTACCGGCTTCACTCTCCAACTCCACTGGCTCATCATCGTCACTATTCATCTCTGTCATTTCTTCATCTTCACTGTCTAGATTTTTGCTATCTTCATCGTTATGGAATCGGATCTTATGCCAATTCAGGTCATTTGACCTATTAAAAGTTGAAGCACATTCAAAACATTTATGTCTCGTCATATTGATTATAGGATAAATCTAGCAAGTATTCAAGTTACAAGGTTCTTCTAAGAAATCTGACTGCCTAACTACTCTGCAGTTACACATCCAAACCCTTTGCAATGTTTAAACTGGAATGAGAAAAGGGATTGAATTTGTACCATTTATAGGATTATATGTACTGCGGACGGAAATCCGCAATATGCGCCCGCAAATCCACAACATGCGCCCACAATCCACATCATGCACCCGCAATCCACAACATATGCCCGCAAATCTATATCATGCACCAGCAATCCGCAACATGCGCCCGCAATCCATAACACACGCCCGCAAATCCACAACATGCGGACCGCATGTGTCCGCACATGTATGCATACATTTTGGCATGTATGCATGTTCAGACATGTACATATACTTGTTGCCATCCGCATCACGCACCCGCAAATCTGCATCATGTGCCCACAATCCACAACATGCGCCCGCAATCTGCAACATATGCCCGCAAATCCACAACATGCGGACTGCATGTGTCCGCACATGTATGCAAACATTTTGGTGTGTATGCGTGTTCAGGCATGTACATGCACTTGTTGCCACCCGCAAATCCGCATCATGTACCCGCAATCCACAACATATGCCCGCAAATCCGCATTATGCGCCCGCAATCTGCAACATACGCCCGCAAATCCTCAACATGCAACTGCAATCCGCAATCCACAACAAGCGGTCGCAATCCGCAACATGCGGTGGTGGTGGTGATGCCTAGTGGTTGGTGGTGGATGGCGGTACTGGCGGTGGTGGTGCTAGTGGCAGTGGTGTTGAAGGTGGTGGTGTTGACGCTTGTCGTGATGGGTGTGGTTGTTGGTGATGATGATGGGGGTGGAGGTGGTGGGTGGGTGGTGTTTGCTGTCGCAATGTCTAGACAAATGGATAGTCAGCAGAGCCAGTCATTCCGATGATAACCTTTCAAAAATAGTCTTCTGGCGCAGGCATGCACAACAGGGTGCACACCGGGGCATGCACGCACGCACAAGGGTACAATGTATAACTAGCAGTATCGCATATTAGCACATGTGCATACGAGCGAGACCTTTATTAAATCCTCATTGCCATACCCTCTCCAACCTATATGCCATTTTTTCAAACACAGCGCTCTCACACATTCCGACCACAATGTCTAGACAAATGGATAGCTGTCAGAGGCAGTCATTCCAGTGATAAATTTTCAAAAATAGCCTTCTCTAAAGATGAAATTATGAATATGAAGAAATTCGCTATGGGTTGGCGGGTGCGTGGGTGGTGGGGTTAATGCATGTTGATGGGTGTAGGTAGTAGTGGTGGAGGTGGTGGTGTTGTTGGTGGTGGGTGTTGGTGATGATGATGGTGGTTGGGGGGGGGGGGGTGTTTACTGGCGCAATGACTAGACAAATGGATAGCCTACAGTGCCAGTCATTCCGATGATTAATTTTCAAAAATAGCCTTCTCTAAGGATGCAAGTATGAATATGAAGAAATTTGCTACGGGTTGGTGGGTGCGTGGGTGGTGGTGGTGGGGTTAATGCATGGTGTTGGGTGTAGGTCGTAGTGGTGGTGGTGGTGGTCGTAGTGGTGGTGGTGGTGGTGGTGGTGGTGGTGGTGGTGGTGGTGGTGGTGGTGGTGGGTGTTGGCGATGATGATGGTGGTTGGTGGGGGTGTTTACTGGCGTAATGACTAGACAAATGTATAGCCTACAGTGCCAGTCATTCCGATGATAAATTTTCAAAAATAGCCTTCTCTAAAGAGGCAAGTATGAATATGAAGAAATTCGCTATGGGTTGGCGGGTGAATGGGTGGTGGTGGTGGGGTTAATACATGGTGTTTGGTGTAGGTCGTAGTGGTGGTGGTGGTGGTGGTGGTGGGTGTTGGTGATGATGATGGTGGATGGTGGTGGGGGGGGGGGGGGCGCCGGCGCAATGACTAGACAAATGGATAGCCTGCAGTGCCAGTCATTCCGATGATAAATTTTCAAAAATAGTCTTCTCTTGTACTACAAATATGAATATGAAGAAAATGGACATTTTCTTGAAGAAATTCGAGGGTTAAAAGGGTTAATATCGTCCATGTAATGGCGCAACACGATGTGGTCGCTTAGGGCAGGACTGAATTATATAGTAAAAAACATGGTTATAACGTATCACTGCTGTGTAGCCAAAAGGATATATTTATATTTGTAATAAACGGCCATCTATGATTATGCTACTACGCTCAAAATGTTGCTCTTAATTGTTTAAGCATCGGTAAACAACAATAGCCGGTGAGCGGGTGCACGCGTTATTATCGATTTTTAAAAAACTCTCGGCAAGGACATTGTAATATCCCATGCTTATAGCGAGACGGGTAGTACATTCTTATAGTATTCCTTAACACATGACATGTTTGTATCTCGATTAAAGATTGATCTTGGTGCTTTAACATTCTTTCATTATTAACACGTGCCATGTTTGTAACTCGATTAAGGACCGATCCCACGCTATTGCGACAGTACTGGTTAAATCATACACAACAAATAATCTTTTTATCACTCGTACGCTCGACATACCATTCTATAAACGCATGGACCACTCAGAGACATAATGACTACATTTTTAATCATCGTACAACCACAAAATCTAAAACGATTGACATTATTGCAAATGAAATATTAAGTATTTAAAAACAATTTGCGCATAATGACGGTTAAGACAACAGGAAAAACGTTTTCAAAATATTCAACAAAATAGTTTACTAATAACGTAAGCGACGAAACAGTCTTATTTTCAAAATATACATCAATATCGAGCATTTGCCTAATTCCTCACCCCTCCTCAACCACATACTCCTTCCTCCTCATCCTATGTCCTCACTTAGCAGACCACCTCTGAAACATTATTGCAAATGAAATATTAAGTATTTAAAAACAATTTGTGCGTAATGACGGTTAAAAGTCAATCAAAATATTCAACAAAAATAGTTTACTAATAACGTTAGCGACGTCAAATTAATTTCAAAGTATTCAACAGTTTTACTGTATGGTATCAATGAAAATGAGATATATATTCATCGGTGAAAGGGTTAACTTTTTTAACCCATGATACAATCCAATGAATCCACCACCACCAAGTCTTGGTTACCATTCCAACCGAACATACCATTAATACAAGATTATTTTTAAAATTTTGTTGCTAATCTGACTGGTAGCTGTTACTAAGACAGTAACAGCTTACAGGCAGTCTCTAAATATTCTACAGTTTACTAATGACGTTAGCGACGAAACAGTCAAATTATTTTCAAAATATACAGCAATACCGTAATTCCTCATACATCCTCAACCTCATACTCCTACGACCTCCATTATCAGACCACCTCTTAAACTCAATTTTGTTACTAATCTGGCTGGTAGCTGATGCTAAGACAGTAACGGCTTACAGGCAGTCTCTAAATATTCTACAGTTTACTAATAACGTTAGCGACGTAACAGTCAAATTATTTTCAAACATCAATACCGTAATTCCTCATACATCCTCAACCTCATACGACCTCCATTATCAGACCACCTCTTAAACTCTATTATTTTACATTACTCTCTTATTATTTTTACAACGGTAGATAACCACGGAGGGGGGCGCACCGCCACTACGTTTAAGCGTAAAATACACAACTTTTAAACTTTTAAGGGTTAACTAATTCAAAATAACACTGATATCGCGCACTTCGACACTGTTCCAAAAATCTAAAATGACTGACGTTATTGCAAATGCAATATTAAGTATTTAAAAACAATTTGCGCATAATGACGGTTAAAAGTCAAAACGTTTTCAAAATATACAACAAAAATAGTTTACTAATAACGTTACCGACGAAACATACAAATTATTTTCAAACATCAATATCGGCCCATAATTCCTCACCCCTCCTCAGCCTCATACTCACTCCTCCATTATCAGACCACCTCTTAAACTCCATTTTTTTTACATTACTCTCTTATTATTTTTACAACGGTAGATAACCACGGAGGGGGGAGCGCAGCCACTACATTTAAACGTAAAATACACACAACTTTTAAACTTTTAAGGGTTAACTGATTCAAAATAATAGAACATTCCAGAGTGAATCTACGTGTGCGGCTGGGCGTCATTGTTATCGAGAAAACGTGGCGTTATAGACGTCATTGTTCTCTAGAATGCGTGGCGTTCTGTGCGCCATTGTTCTCCAAACAATAGCGACTGAAATGGAGCGTTTTGATTGGTTAAAACCACATTCCAACAAAAGAACAATAGCGTCTAGCCGCACCCTATACTACTCTACTGACATTATCCAGAGAATATTACGTGTAGAATATGACGCGACACAGCAGCCATTCTCGAGGAAATTAAATATAAAACGCAATATATCACTCCATTCAGTTCTAATGCCATATCTTATTTATAGAATTACTGAGAGTTCTAGATTTATGAGATAAATATCAATAATCGCATTAGCGTCATCGATCTGCACACGCCTCGGTGGCTTGTGCGTTGAATGGGGTTATAAGAAGCATGGAGAAGATTATTAAAGGGAAACGTGTGTTATTTCAACCATTTAACACTCATATCAGCCAAAAACGGCTTCTGTAGTGGTCTTGAGAAATGTTCATTTGCAGATCAAGAGAAGACTATTTTTGAAAATTTACCGATAGCCGATCCAGTTATTCTAGTCGTAAATTTTCAGAAACAGTCTTCTCTTGGTCTGCAAATGGACATTTTCTTTGAGAAAATTTAGATTTTCTTGAACAAATTCGAGACTTAAAGGGTTAGTGTACTGTGTAAACTGTTGCAGTCTTAGCACTTTAATGGCTAAATTTCGTCAAGAAAATCTAATTATTTGCTTATTGAGTGTCCATTCGCAGGCCAAGAGATGAACTTTTCAAAATGTACAACTGAAATGACTGGCTCGTTTATCGAGCGAGTCATTGCAGTGATAAATTCTAAAAAATAGTCTTATTTTGGCCTGCAAAATGGCATTAATCCAGACTACTGCAGATGCCAGTTTTGGCCGGCTTCGCCAAGAAAGAGTTATGTTTAACGCATATATTTTGCGTTATTAAAGCTCAGACATCGCTCGGTATCCCGGTCTGCGCACAACTAACTCTCAAGTCTATCTTACAACTGCTGTCTCTGGAGCTGCTACTGTGCATTGATA
>CM067366.1:88003500-88043500 GCA_034401795.1 Chaetoderma sp. LZ-2023a | reverse complement strand
ACACTTTTAAAGAATTTAATATGGCATGTTTCTATTTGAGTTGTATTCTCAAACCCCCAGATAGTAAAATAATAATATAAAGATATAGATTAAAATTTTCGTCTGCCAGTTTATTTAAACATGTTAAACCAATAATTCCATTTTCTTTCAGATATTCTTCTAACTCGTTTAAAAATATTGAAAATAAAAAAGATGAAAGATTTTCCCCTTGCCTTACACCAATATTACTGATAATAAAATTTGAGTTTGTACGATTATGATAGACAAAGGATTTTATATCGTTATACATATTGTATATAATTTTAAAACATTTTCCGGATATGCCGCTCTTAAGAAGCTTAGTCCATAGACCAACGCGCCAAACATTATCAAACGCTTGCTTAAAGTCAACATAACAGCAATATAGCTTTTTCTTTTGTGCAAATAGTATTTCTTTAATGAGGTAGAGGGAGAGGATATTGTCTAAGGTAGACCTATTTTTCCTAAATCCAGTTTGGGATTCAGAAATGATTTCGTGCTTTTCTGCAGATTTCTTTAGTCGTTCGTTAAGAATAGGTGTACATAATTTGCCCAAACAGCTTAGTAATGTTATTGGACGGTAATTCGTTGGGTCTAGTGGATCTCCTTTATTTTTATAGATAGGTATTATTTTCCCCAGAAGCCAGTCAGTCGGTACAACTCCTGTGTAAAAAATTTGATTAAATAGCATTTCGGATATAGGGAGCATGAGATCAACGGTGCTTTTAATATATTCATTATAAATATTGTCATCCCCCTGCTGCCTTCCCATTTGCGAGTTTAGTTGTTCGTTCCTTTATTTCTTCACTTGTAATTGGCACGTCCAGTTCAGCGCACTCAGTTATATTGTTGACTGGAATATCACTTTGATCTGTATCAGGTTACACTGTATTTACATTTGTAAAGTGTTGAAATAAGGGTTCCAGTTCAATTTTCGTGGTATTTTCTTCTTTATTTGATTTTTTATTGAACAATTTCCAGAAGGCCTTACTATCGCCTTTGTGCAAGCGACGTAAATCTGCATGCATCTGATAACACCTATTTTGTGCATATGTTCTTATTATTCTTTGATAACTCTTGCTAGCTCTTTGTAGGTGTTGTCTATTTATTTCAGTTTTATTTAGAGCACACCTCTTTTTCGCCTTGTGATATTCCCCCCTTTTTCATTACTGTCTTTGCCAAACCATGGTTGGGAGTATTTCTTGCGTTTACCTTGATAATGTTTTTTCCGCCCAAATGATTTTTCTGCACTTTCAAGGAAAAAATTCTCAATCATACTCATTGTCTTATTTATATTAATTTGAACATCGCCATTTTGAATTTCCAGTATGCTATTTTTGATGTCCTCGAAGCTATCTTGGCTTAAATTATCCGGAATATCTATGCATAGGGCTATGTTGATGATGACTCAACAATCAGGTTCTTAATATCGTCACAAACTTTATATTTAGTTGGCTTTTACAAGATCATCCTCCTTCCATCCGCACTTGTTTGACTTGCGGATAACCCAAATCTACTGAATTATGGGCATACAATTTAACTGTCTGACTACCAGACAATAATTTCAATCGGCAATAACTCTGGAGCTGCTGGATATTTTGAAAACAATTTGACTGAAAGTTGTTGGTGGCTAAGCCACCAACAACTTTCAGTCAAATTGTTTTCAAAATATTCACCATATATAGAGTTAAACCCCATGGAAAAGGTAGCCTGCGGAAATTCAGTAGGCAGGCATGCAGTTAAACAGCATAGCTCACACATTCTTACAATATCTACGTTTCATGCACGTTATTAATATCATTGCAATCTTAATTTAGCTAATTTAGCTAATCATTCTGGTTTGGCGCCACCTTTTGATATGAGATAGCAGTCGCTTACCAAATCTTAACGGTTCATAGTGGGTGAAAATATAAACACGCAGAAAATTATATCATACGTTGACGTTATGAAGCGAGCACGGAGTGCTCGAATCTCTTATTCAATATCTGACGTCATAGTCAAAATCGTCACTTATTAGCTGACGTCATAAGCAAATGACCTAGGTTCGACACGAAAGGAGCAAAGCCCATAGAAATAGTCTGAATGGAGGAATCCAGTTTTCCGGCTCTAGCTAGGCTCCACTCATTCTATCCCTGCACTTTCTGAATCTCAATTTTCAGTAAACTATAGGCCTACAGGTAAACCGTTGAATATTGCGTAACTAATTGGAGTGGGTGCTGTTGCTTCCTATTGCAGCAACAGCGCCCTGTCAAATTATTTTCAAAATATTCAACAAAATGTTTATTAAATAGCAAAGACGTACGCTTCGTACAACTTGACGGACTATTTCATGTTAAAAACGGACTATTTTTTGTCAATTATGATTGTGGGTTGTGACACTAGTTTGTGACGTCAACATATATATGCTTCAGAGAGCTAAGGACTCTGGTCGGGGATAAGAAACAGTCGCCAAAGAACCAGGACTGCGCGCAGATACAGGATGTGTCCACTATTGTAGCCGTAGTACAACACTAATAACAACAACAACAACAACAACAACAACAACAACAACAACAACAACGACAACAACAACGACAACAACGATAACAACGATACAACGACGACAACGACAACAACGACGACAACGACGACAACGACGACAACAACAATGACAACGACGACTACGACGATGACGACAACAACAACAACAACAACAGCACGATCATCATCATCATCATCATCATCATCATGCATGATTATGACGCCATATGATTGATCTATAAACTGGATTCCCCCATTGTTTATACAAACCGATAAGCGATAACAACTAGTGTGATACAGTTATAGAGAATCATAATATCAATTTATTATGATAATAAACAAACATATACTAGCTGGTTAAGATAGCAGATTGCTCTATCTTCACTTTGGCACACATCCAATGAAAGCATCGTTTGTTGAGAAATCAATTATGAACGTTTATGTCTCTCTCAACGCCAAGTCGTCGCGTGGTTATTAACCCTTTAATGGCTAGATTTTGCCAAGAATATCTAAATTTCTGCTTATTGAATGTCCATTTGCATTTCAAAACAGGACTATATTTTAACAGTTAGCACTTCAATGACTGGCTTAGGTATCGGGCCAGTCATTTCAGTAATAAATCTTCGAAAATAGTCTTCTATTGGCCTGCAAATAAGTATTCATCAATGCAGAGGACGTTTTTGAACGGCTTCACAATCAACGTGTTAAGGACTTAAGATTTAACTTTCTTGTGAGGGGGTTGGGTTGGATACCATTCTATCTGGTCACATGTATGTATAAGAGATGAAACTGGGTGTGTGTGGGGTGTGTATGGAGGTGGCGACGGAAGTCAACGAATGTTGAAGAATGCGGTACATTCCTAGCATACGTGTCGATTGCACCAATACAGAGAATGTTTAGGGCCCTCAGATGACGATCGAAGGACGACGTCTTTAGACCAGGAACAGTGCTTCATTAATACTCTACGGTATCACTCTCTTTGGATTTATAATATGTCAAACTAAACTGAATAAGCAGTTAACCATTGAAATCTCGGTATCTCTATATAAAGACTACTATACTAGATAGCTGTTGGATATTTTGGAACTAATTTGACTGGACCTGCTGAACAACACCCACCACCCCCTACAAGCCGATTAGTTTCTAAATAATTTACAGATCATTCCTTAGATCATAACGAAATTGTCATCTACCCATTTAACGCAGCTTACTGGCCGATGCCGGGCCGATACCGCGCCGATACTTTCAGTATGGGCTCAGTGTCAGACCAGCATCGGGCCAGTAAGCTGCATTATCAGGGTATGTTCTGCGAGTGGCAAATTCACTTATAACGTACGCACTACGTTGAAGAATGTAAATTGAAATTAAATTCGCCACTGCATTGAATTTTTAATGTCATATTTGTCTGCAGATATTGAGATATACTGAATTTGTAAGCCTGATAAAGTGTCTATAAAGTTAAAATATGAATAATTTTAATCGATTCTTACTCTCAAGATACTAAACCATATTTTCGTGACAGTAACGCCAAAATATGGAAATTAATCGAGGTTCAATTTTGTCTGGCACCATAATTCGATGAGTGTATCATTCAAGTGCTCGGAAATTAAATAGATTAAGGAACAGCAGCTTTAAATAAGATAATAATGTTACGTTTATGATGTACTTTTATTGCAGCGAGAACTTCTATCCTCATTGCTTTCTGTTACTGGACCAGTTATAATACACACGTCACACTTCTATTGGTTATCTAATTATGTTCAATATTCGCATTATATTCAAAGTAGTTTCAGGCCAATATAGGATTCCCGTTTATCCCGCAATCATATGACGTCATAATCAACTACATGACGTGTATGATGACGTCATAGTCAACTACGTCATGAATGGCGTCGCTAAGTTGGTCCAACATTGACTTCTAGGCTGGCCCAAAATCACATTCTGCTCATTGGTCTAAAGTTGGGGGTAACATATTATATTTTAAGAATTATAAAAAAAAGGTTTTTGCAATTTTTTATATTTTTGTGTGCGATGTATTTAGACCATTGACAAAGTCGGGGACACATATAAAGAAATGTATCAATCCGTTTTGCCAGGTACCATGTCGACACAAAAAGTTGGTTTGCAAGGTATTTCCTAGTAATACTATCTATGACAAATTGTCATTATTCATAGTAAAATGCCAAATTCTTATGAAGGTTGTCACAATACATATTGAAATTATATTACAGGATAGCAGTATTTAGAGGGGAGATAATATTTAGACCACTTAATTGCTTTCAGATGAAGGACTGCTTACTAGAAAATAAGCTCCATCGCATTATTTCTAACATTGACTTAACTTAATCTACTAAATAATGGGCTATCGAGTTGCAGAGTTATAACTCCATTGAGAAATGAAAATTATTTTTTAATGCTATCATGCAAACTAATTAGCAAATAGGCCTGCATTGACTTACTGATCCTAGATAACAAACAGTATTCTAAGCATTGACCTAATGTGCGTGTATATTATTATATACATTGGCTATCAGGTGTTGGGTCAATGTTGGCCCAATAACCATAATACAGCTGTAATATTGCCACTGTTATGCCAACGTTTTCCTAACACATGTATATAGCATTTATAATATACATTGGCTATAAGTGGTTGGGCCAACGGTGGACCAACAACCATAACCCAACTATAATTGTGCCACTGTTATGCCAACATTGGCCCAATGCATGTAAAACGTTCATAATTTACATTGGCTATAAGTGGTTGGGCCAACACTGGCCCAACCACTGCAACCCGACTGTAATTTTGCCACTGGTATGCCAACATTATTGCCAATGGCGATGGCACCATCAAATTGCCAACGTTGGCCAAATGCCCAATAGCCAACGGTTATCAGCCTAACCAATCGCAAACATTGGCCCAACGTGGTAATGCTATCTGGGAAGCAGTCTTGCAATTCATAGCGAATCATGGTCCTTGAGCAGAGATGTATGTCCTGAGAACGATTTATCTTTCGTTATGGTCTCGCTTGCTGCTTACCTTATCTGACCGATAGAGATGTTTATATTTTCGCTTATGTCTACTATTGTCAAGCCTATAATTGGTATTCACCATATCACTTGCATGTAATAGATCACTATGTGATTGAGTATGCATAATTATGGCATCACTAAAACTATCCAATATTATGGTATTGAATGGACCTTTCCAAATGTATCCATCCATCATATGACACCATAAGGAACTACGTAATGTATGGAATTACATCACAATGAATGACGTCATTATGACGTCATGAATGACGTACATAAGTACGTCACGAACGATTAGTTGAAGACGGACTATGCTTTGTTGTACGGATCGTATGTCTTTACTATTTAATAAATATCCTGTTGAATATTTTGAAACTAATTTGACTGGACGCTGTTGCTGCCATAGGCACCCAATCAAATTAGTTACAAAATATACAACAAGTTTTCAGGAAATTGATAGGCAGGCCATTCGGGGATCGATCAATCCCAACACGGCGAAGTGTGGGTGGAACTTAGCTAGTGATGGGCGGGGCATAGCAAAAACAGGAAAGGTCCATTGTTCGACGGTAGAGTTAATGCTGGTGTCCAAATGGCAAATTACTGGACGCTTTATAAATTTTGATTAATGGGAAATGTTAATTGATCATATAAAAATGGATTCAAATTTGAAATAGTAGGAGTTGGTGTTTGTCACTATAGTTCTCTGGACATTAGTTGGGCATTGGTTGTGAACAGAATCGCAGTAGTTATCATAAATAAAAACTTATGCGATGGATGCATTTTGAAAACTCGAACTTGGTGCCATACTGCCATATCGTATCGTATGTATCCAACTTGTTTACTAACATCTCGTCTGTAACCTCCCTTAAGATCTCATTTGGAACCTCCCTCAAGATCTGATCCGGAACTCCTTCAAGATCTCACATGGACCGTCCCTCAAGTTCGTTCCAAATGAGTTCTTACCAAACTGGTATGATAAATTTCAACACGTTTAATACCCTCTCTATCTCATGCAAGCTGAGAATGCATAGCCGCTACTGTCACGATATGGCTAATCAATAATAGAACATGATAGTACCACTATGTCATTGTGCCAAGTCTAGTAGTGCAGAACATCAATCAATAAAGCTTAGTCTTAAAGAAACAACACAACCGGTACAGGATTCACTGTGACATATCTGATCCGCTACATTCCTTCTGACAAAAGCGTGTGTGTGAGGTGGGATGGGTGGCAGGTGTGAGTGCGTGTGTGCGTGCGTGCGTGCGCGCGCGTGCGTGCGTGCGTGCGTGCGTGCGTGCGTTCGTGTAGGTGGACGGGTGGGTAGGTGGGTAGGTGTTGGTGGCGTTGGTGGGTGGGAAGGATGGGGATGGGATGATGGGTGCTTGGTGTTGTTGCAGCAATTGACCTCAACAACAAGCAAATAATTCAGCTAGAGGGAAATGTATCAATGTCGTATTTAACACCGGTACAACGGAAGAGATTTGTTTGAAAGGGTTGAGTAGCCAATTGGTCGTGAAGCATGTCAGCAGCGAGAGTGGTGTGTGTGTGTGTGTGTGTGTGTGTGTGTGTGTGTGTTGTGTGTGTGTGTGTGTGTGTGTGTGTGTGTGTGTGTGTGTGTGTGAGAGAGAGAGAGAGAGAGAGAGAGAGAGAGTGAGAGAGAGAGAGAGAGAGAGAGAGAGAGAGAGAGAGAGACTGTACAGCATTGTCGTTTGAAAAGGGCAACTGTCGTCACGAAGGCTTGCTATGACTATTAATTTTCTGATACATAGATAAAGTTATTGAGTACTACGCTAGTTAGTCTCTGCAGAAAGTGTATCGAGAGTCTTATAATGGCTGTGCTGCTTCATGGAAATATGATCGCAGTATGGACCTAGTTAGCCATGCAAATTTTGAGTCGAAATTTAATACGACAGATCAGTTAGTTAGTTACTTACTTGCTTTTGGGAGAAAAGTAAAGCAGAGAGAAGAATATAATCTACATAGTTCTCTTGCCCTAATTACATTCTAGATTGAATGGAATTACGAGATTCCTAATTTAACTAAGTTCAAAAGCTTTGAAGATTATCAGAGAAAATAGGAGAATGTCTAAGAGAATCATGAACTATATTTAGAGCAGTAAAGATGATGTGGGCATTCACCTTTCCAGAGTATACATCCATCATCTGACCTCGTATGACGTCATAATCAGCTCAGCGCGTGTATGATGACGTCACAATCACTACGCCACAAAGGTTTCCATATAGACAGTCATCAAATCTCAAACAGTCCGACACGTTGTATGAATTGTATGTCTTTGTAATTCTTTGCTGTTTAATAAACATGCTTTAAGCAGCAACAGCACCCAATCAAATTAGTTTCAAAATATTCAACAGCTTAACTGTGTAGTTTTTTTGGAAATTGATAGTCAGGATGTTCAGAGATCGATCAATTGGTCGATCCCAACACGAACGATTTGTGGGTGGAGCTTAGCTAGAGATGGGCGGGGAATAGCTAAAACCGGAAAGGTCCATTGCGATAATTTCGATCACATACCGGAATGCTGTGGCAGCTTCACAATTAGAGGGATCCATTTCTAGCTAAGCTCCGCTCACGTTTTGTGTGTGTTGGGATCGATCGAACACTGAAATCCCAGAATCCCAATACCACGATAACTATAAAGGTACGCTGTTGAATATTTTGAAACTAATTTGGCTCTGAATCCGAGTGATGCTGCTGCCGATGGCAACGCAATAGATAGATGCAGACCAACTTAAGGATTAGAATCTCACTATGAACGAAGCAAAGACAGATCTTAAGCATGTGCACCTATTAGATAAAGATGACATTAGCGAAGAAGGCATTCCACAACGTGAACTAGCCAAACAAAGATTGTTCTATATTTGACCTTGTTCTGACAATAACACCCATATCCCTGAAACCCGAGAACCTTGGCATTCCTTGAGCCTCAGAGAGCTAAGGACTCTGGTCGGGGATAAGAAAGAGTCGCCAAAGAACCAGGCCTGCGCGCAGATACAGGATGTGTCCACTATTGTAGCCGTAGTACAACAATAATAATAATAACAACAACAACGACAACAACAACGACAACAACGATAACAACGATACAACGACGACAACGACAACAACGACGACAACGACGACAACGACGACAACAACAACGACAACGACGACTACGACGATGACGACAACAACAACAACAAAACAACAACAACAGCACGATCATCATCATCATCATCATCATCCATATACTCTAAGACTTCTGCGGCTCTAGTAGTAGAAACATCCTACAGCTTCAATCAGTCCTTCTTAGCTTTTGCCCACTGTGTCTTGTCCTCAGATGAAATCCTTAGCTTCTTCAGGTCCATTCTTGACTTGAGTGTACCGAGTCCTGCTTTCTTGAGGTCACCTCGTAGCATGCTTAGCAGATTTATGCAATGACATCCTCTCCTGACCTTGTATTTGCTGGCTTCGAGTAAGGCCAATTCCCGGGCTCTCTGTGCTGGTGTCTCTTCTTGCATCCTTAGCACATGGCCAAACATGGACCATCTTTGCTGGGCGACTTTTACAGACAGCGGCGACGTATTACACATCTTGTATAGTGCATCGTTGGAAATTATGCTGTCTGGCCATCGGTGTCCAGGTGTTTGCGGTGGCAGGCATCGAGTGTGTCTAGAGCTGCCTTTACAGTTATACAACATCAAGGACACGCAGGTTGCATTGTATAAACGTAGCCTCTTTCTCAAGGGCATCTTTGATCTACGAATCCATAGCTTCCAGAAAGGCTGGAAAGCTATGTTCCTCATGCGTGCAGAAATGTCAGCAGTACTGCAAAGCAGTGAGCCCAGGATTTTACTTTTCCTCCATGGCTCGCCGCCACGAAGTAGGTCATCATTTTCTATAGTTTCATGCTTTGTCGATATGTATATGTGGGTGAACTCTGTTTTGGATTCATTCTTAAAGAGATTCTAAATTTTTAGTTTGCTTGCAACTATTGGGAGAAGTTCGTCAAGGGGTTTTCTTTTCCTCGTCTATAAAGTCCACATCGTAGGCATATTCCATCTCTAGCGGCATGCCCAGTATTGAAACTGGGGGTTTGGTCTTGTGGAACTTTCCCGCACAGATTTCAATGCAGCAGCAAGGTAGCAGGTGAAAAGCACCGGAGATAGACCACCTTCCTGTGGGGAGCCGATTGAGGTCTCAAACTCAACAGACTTCACTGACTTGACTCGTACTCTCAGCTTGGTTGTCGGCAAGCAGTAGTCTCACTAGTCGTAGCTATCTTCATTGCAACTGGCCTGGCATAGTACATCTACGATCTTTGAGCATTTAATTGTGTCGAAGGCTCGTGACATGTCAATGCCCATTTTGTGGCAGTCCCAGTGTTTGGACATGACTACCGACACAAGCATGCGTTGAGCCCATACAATGTCTGCGCAGCTGCGTTCACATTTGAAGCCACTTTGACATGATCCGGTGAAGTAATCGATCTTGTCTCGGATGCTGCATAGAGTAACATTGGATAGGATTTTCCGTATGGTGTTTAAGAGCACAATGGGCCGCAGATTGGCCGGGGGCCCAGGTGGCTTCGCGGGCTTGGGTAGTGCGATAATGATGCCTTGGCCTACAGCGTCGATGAGAATGTGGTGCATAAAAGCTGAATTGATTAGGTGCGTGATCGGTTTTGAGATAATGTCACTTGCATATTTGAATGTTCATTGCACATGCCATCACGTCCAGATGCACGTCCATTTTTCAGGGCTTTAAGTGCCTTCTCAACTTCTGCATTTTGATTGGTGTTAGTAATGGCCTGGGGTCTCCTGAGAACGGGTGCAAGGGCTCATCATCGTTGTCAGTGAACTGTTCCTTGAACCATTCTCGGATCGCCTCGGCCTTTCCCCGGTCAGTCCCGATAAAGTGTCTTTCAGAGTTGTGTACAGTGAGTGGTGGTGTGTAGTCAGTAACTCTCAGGGCTCGGGCTGCCCGAAACATTTTGTGACAGTCATCCGTGACAGTGATTTCATCTGCTAGGGTGTCTGCTTGTTGAAAAGTAAGATCTTTTAAGCGTTCGCTAATGTGGCGCAGACTAATATTGCGCTCCCGGCGTAGTTTGGTGCAATCTTCACTTTGGCCTCTTTGATAGATGCGCAGCCGTAACGCTTTCTGCTCTGCTGACAGTTTTACCGCTAGAGGCTCGTCAGTATACCTAGTTTCGTTGTTTCTAAGAACACATATGGTGCTGGTAGCGGATGATTCCATAGATTTCAGTATTTTGGTTAGGGCTTCGTTTGGATCGAAGCTGACATCGCTGTTAGCTATTTGCTCCCCAAGGGTTTTTTGTATGACATTTGAGTGTCAGTGTCGTTGATGAGCTTGGGTAGGTTGTAGGTGGCTCTACTTTCTTGCCTGGTATGGTCTTTATATATTAGGCAGAGATCGTCTATCTGAAGGCGTGTAATGACTATTTTGACGTATATATGTAGAAATATGTCAGTTCTGGCACTTGTGTGTGACTTTCATGCAGCATCCCACATGTCTGTGACAGGTTGTCCTTCTAAGACAAAGCATATAGGACGATCGCCCCCTAAACACGCCATGACCATTCGTGACAACGTGATATCCGTTAATAAACGATTAATCTATTAACGCATATAGCTGTATTTTGATGCTATCTTAAGACATTTCAACGAGTGTCATGTAGTTTTTCTGTTAAAGCCTATGTGTGTAGTAGGCGTAATGTGGGCAGTTGTTCAGGGCCTGCTTCCTTCTGAATGCATGGAAAGTTATATTTAGAGTTACCTTGATATTCACATTTCACATTTTCTGGCAGTCACACGTTCAAATATAGCCTTCCGCATATCGCTAATGTTAACGCTAATCTCCAAATGTCACTAGCGCCACAACCAACAATACATATTGGCGGAACGTATGCCTTATATTGAGGACAAACGCACGCACGTGTAATAATATATCAGCCGACAAATGGCAAAAGCTGTTTATCACTGGTTGCAAAATTACATTTAATGATTGACGTAATGGAATGCGTTTGGCACAGATTCTAATATTCTGCCAATATAGGGACACAATTCCAGCTATACACGGCCTATTTCTAGCTTAGCTCGTGAAATCTTGAAACTTGAATATCAAGAATCTGCATTTCAAGGTAACTATACAAGCAAACGGGTAAATGTTTGGAAACCAATTTCACTGGGAGCTGTTTACGTAGTAAATACATCAAGGGCTTGTAATTCGTACACTTTCCTGCCAAACTTTTCTATTTTACCGACGGAACTAAGCCATGTCGATTGTGACGCCAACTAAAATATGACGTATTTGATTATACCATCATATACTTGAGTAACATATCGTATTCATCCATACTACCACCCAATTACAGGAAACGATGTCACCAACATCAGATACTATGTAATACCATCGCCTCCACCGCCACCACCGCTGCTGCTGCTTCTGCCGCCCCCACCAGCGCCGCCCCCACTCCCACCGCCACTACCACCCGCCGCCTGCCTGCCACCACCACCACCACCACCACCTCCTCCACCACCACCACCACCACCACCACCACCACCACCACCACCACCACCACCACCACTGCCACCAACACCACCAACACCACGACCGCCACCGACACCACCACCAAACCCACCACAACCACCAGCACCACCATCTGATATATTCCATTTCAGTGTTTTCTCTTCTATCGATAGATTGCTGTCAATTCATCTCCAGTAGTGTCGTCTCCTTTTCATCTAGCCGTTTGTGTAATCTGGGTTTTCACATAATCGAAGGCTTAATAATTATGTCAAGCATATAATTACTATTTCTTTCAAAACATAATATAATCTAACAAATAATTGCATCACTCAGGTAGCTTATATTTCTTGTTATATAGTTAATTGGAATTGGAATTACCGTACTCTGGGATCAATACTGATTGTCCCAGCACGTCCAGCTACATCAGTATTGAATAGGTTCAATCTAGCGCCAATCACTAACAGCACATCGACACGGTGTAATTTGCTTAGTAATTTGACACCGGACTGAAAGCGACTTGCCAATCACTGGGTAATTGATAGATTCTGGAATATGATATTAATCCTCTTTCGCCACGAAGCCAGTCTAAATGTTGTTATAAACACGAATAATTAAATTCTACTGGAGGCATTGATTAATATCATCCAAATGGGTCCTAAACATTTACATATGTGACCGTGCATGGTGCCAGATTGGGGTATCTCAATTATCTCCCCTGGCCATTTGCCAGATTTTTTTCCATTTGCTCTCTTTCTAACCCTCAGTAGATTGGTATCATTATTGAAGTTTTCTTGTGAACCTTCAAATTATTTCAGGAAATAACAGTGGTACAAGTAAAGAATTCGTATTTTCAGTTCATTGATTGCGATTAATAACCTAGGTTAATAGTGTCTATACATAGCGCTACATAATCAGTAAATCTTTGGTGTGTCTCAACACCACTCCTCATCCGATATAACTGTCTTTTGTCCACACAAATCAAGCATAGAACTGTTGCCCCCTCTCAGAGTGGAGACGCTGCTTATCATTTAGCCCAAGGCCAGCGAAAAATATGTTTGGGTTTGCATGGAAATATTTAACAGTATATATCTGTTAAAAATATGACAGCCAACTCAACAAATGATGAAAACGTACTACCTACCCTTATACTTTTATACGAAACTGACCGTGAGGTTAGGAATTCGAAGGGAGGGAAATAAACTAACTTTGAAAGCGATGGTGCAGGTAAATGTTGTTGTTTAGCAAAGGAAATTGACATCAGGTCGCATACCTAATTTATTTCATTAACACATTCTAACAATTCACCAGACTGTTAATTACAAAGTTATTTCAGAATTTAATAAAATCGGCATCTCTTAAGTTATATTGAATTTGTTGCCAAATAAACAATACAACCAATATTATATAATGCTTTTGAGTGGATTAAATAGACAGATACAATGCTTTCTAACATAGCTGTATTGGGTTCGCGTCATAACACTTAAACGATACTGGCTTTATCACAATGGTGGGGCATTTCTAGCTTTGCCACGCCCATTTGTAGCTAAGCTCCGCCCATGATTTGTGCGGGTTAGGATCGATTTATATACTTTGACCCCTGAATCATATTTTCAACGTAAGTATAAGGTAAGCTGTTGAATATGCTGAAACTAATTTGACGTGGTGATGTTGCTGCCTTAGTTTCAAAATATTCAACAGAATGTTTACTAAATAGTAAAATCCATCAAAAGTACACTTCATGTACGACATTTATAATGTGTTATTCTCTGCCAATTATGATTGTGACTACAGCTTACATAGTCCAGGAGCTAGTGACAGACGATTTCACCCCCATTTCACCCAGAAGGGTTGTCCCCTTAAGGTTACTTAGGCTACCTAAGTTATCCATAAAATGTTTGGCAGCTGCTCCCCTGTTGGTGGGTGTGACCCCGGGAGCCCCTTTAAAAGCTCTATTACCGGGACAAAACTTTGTCAAAACAAAGTATCATGGCAGTAGATTACAAGGGTGGAAATGGTTACCTAAGTTCAATGGGGTGGGGGGAGGTGGGGTCAGACCCCCTACAAAGAGCTCCAAAGGGGAGCGGGGGGGGGGGGGTAGGGGCGGGATGGTGGTAATTTATCCCATAAACTAAATTCGTGAAAATAAAATAACATGGTGGTAGATTACCAAAAAATTAAAATGACCACATTTTGGAGCGTGACGATGTGATCAGACCACTCTTAATGGACCCTCTACAAAGAGCCCAAAGCCAAAGGGGCTTCATTTACCCCCATAAGCTACATCGACCAAACCTTGTAAACAAAGTAGCATGATGGTAGATTACAAAAAAATTAAACTGACCAATTTTCTGATCTGACCACACGTTCCCATCCAGAGATTTGGTCAGTTTAATTTTTTTGGTAATCTACCATCATATTATTTTGACAAAATTTGCGCCGCCCAATTTCTGACTAAACTCCGCCTTCTTTTTTGTGTGTTGGAATCGATTTGAAAATTTGAAAGCTGAATTACCAGGATCTAATTTTAACGTAGCTATACCGGAAAACCGTAGCAGTAGAATATGATAGGTCTATGTGGACATTTTTTGCTGCACCTCTATATGACAGTTCTTCAAAATAAACTGACGGTGAGATACATGCTCTTTCATCATCGTCTTAGAAATATCACGTGTCTCCAAGGGCATGCTGGGACATGGCACTTTGAGTTCTAGGGGCATTTCTCCCATAAATAGGTGGTCTTGTTAGCAAGCGATCTCATTATTGGCAGTAGGACAATTCCTGAATGTGCTGGTTATCCTTTTAGGGAATAATCCTATCAGATCTCAGGTTACATGATTAACTGCTTGACTTCTTAGTGGCATCTTATAAATCATATATCATCTGGAAACATTCTTCGAAATTTTAAAATCAAATGAAACAAAACATTTATGAAAAAATCAATTCCTAACACTTTAAAATTATTTCACTGTAGAGTCTTTCGTTTCATCTCTATTTATTGAATGCACGTTTATGATTGAAAATATACAGGATTAACGTGCCAAACGGTCTCGTTTTATTCGTCGAAATACAGTGGCTTTTTTAATAAATCTTAATACGAGACTACACGTGAATGCTGGAGGTTGTATTGCTATTCCGAACCAGGCGAACTCAGACATGCTGCAAGCTAGTTGCTATGCCATCCTCAGAATTCAAACATTACGTCTGTCATAAAGTGATCTGAAGCCGTCTACCGAAAAACTATTGTACGCATCCTAGTGTGAAATTGCAGGAGAAATACCCTGAAGATATAAGCATCGTATTGTCATGAGACAAATTAAACTTAGAGGCTGCAGGCTTAGAGGCGATACGCAGGGAATGCATTATCCTTGTAACACCAAGCTAAATGTGTTGTGTACCGATCTGAAAGACGCAGGATTGGATACACTGCGGATCAAGAATAACCACAGGGAGCTAAGGACTCTGATTGAGGATAAAAACGTTGGCCAAAGAAGGACTGAGCGCATCTACAGGATATTTACACTACTTGGTCGCAGAACACAGTACTGCTACAACAACAACAACAACAACAACAACAACAACATTATCATCAAAATAATCAATATCATCATCATCATCATCATCATCATCATATATTTACTTTAATATGAACATTTCTAATACCTTTCTAATACTTTAAACACACTAGGCGAGTTTATACACTCTGCACTGCGATTTCACACGCCGGCACATAGCTGATAAAATCGCTACAAAATCAGCCAGTAGAATACGAACAGACACACTAGGCGAATTTATCTGCAATTCCTGACATTGAACTGCGATCAACGTGATAGACACCATTTTGTGACATGCAATATGTGATAGAGTCACGGCAGATGATTGGATATTGTTGTTTCGTACGCTCGTCGGCTATGGTTAGAGCAGACACACTAGGCATATTTATATGCTGGTCGTCGAGTGAACATCGATTAGTAGTGAATTTATCTGACATGCCAGATATGAGCATATATACCTGCATATGAAATCACTGCCAAAATTGTCATTGCACATTTCTTCAAATTTACAACGATCAATCGCAGCCCTTTAAGAATTACTTATCCAGGCAAACACAGAGCAATACACACAAATGGGTTACTCGTGATGTGCGTGCTCTGTTTCATAGATCATCAATATTTTAAGGGGATGCTAATCTCATCTCAGATGTTGTATTGAACCGATAGATTATGGTTTTTTGATTCGATATCACTCATATTCTGTCACATTCCCATATCTGTATCACAAGTATCTGCTTTGTAATATCGCGTAAATGTTGAATAGTGATCGCCCCTATTTTGTCTCCTCAAGCGATAGTATGTTATGTCATACACGTGCCAAAGCATTACATTCTTTATTATCTAACACTTATGATGTTGACTATTTTGAAACTAATTTAGCTGGAAGTTGTTGTTGCCTATGGCAGCAACAACTTCCAGTCTAATTAGTTTCAAAATAGTCAACAGCTTACATGTATGATCGCTTTTATGCGAAATTGCCAAACTATAGCTGGCGCCTTTATGACGGAGCGTATATATCGAGGTGGGCACGCGAGGCTTTTTTTGATTGCTTGAATGATAAATCATGACAGCCATCATAGGTGTAGAAATGTACCAACGGTTAGCTACTAATGCCTGAATATCTTTCTTTAGCGGTGTGATAAAAAGCTTTAAATTACCTACATAGTTTATGAGTGGCATATAAGATCACCTGAATAGCTATCGAGAGATGAGGTTAGTTATCCTTTAAGTATATATACTGAAGGCTGTAAAAATATGTGAGTTGTGTCACTTGCGTGTGTCTTCTATGCAGCATCCAACATGTCTGTCACAGATTCAGATTCAGAATTAAGTAGATTTATTTGTTATTCCATGTTTGTACTTACAAATAGAGACAGGTTGTCCATCTAGGACAAACCCTATAGGACGATGACCGCCTAACACACCATGGCCATTCCTGACAACGTGATATCCGTTAATAAACGATTGATCTATTAACGCATATAGCTGTATTCTGATGCTATCTGAAGACATTGCAATGCGTGTCATGTAGTCTTTCTGTGAAAGCCTGTGTGTGCAGTAGGCGTAATGTGGGCAGTTGATCAAGGCCTGCTTCCTTCTGAATGCATGGAAAGTTTTATTTAGAGTTACCTTGATATTCACATTTCACATTTGCTGGCCGTCACATGTTCACATTATCTGCTAGCACATTGCCAGGATTATCATCGGTATCATCTAGTTGTTTGTGTAGTCTGTGTATTCGTCTAATAGAAGACATAACAATTATGTCCAAAATAATAAAATTAATGAAAATGTCACCACTGATCTGAGTGTTAAAACATAACACTATTTAACAATTTATCAGGATTTATCCTTACTAAACTCGTGTGATGGATTTAATATGAATTCGCATTTGCTTACGATTGTCTATAGACGGTCCTGCCACGATATGGCTAATCAATAATAGAACATGACAGTACCACTATGTCATTGTGCCAAGTCTAGCAGCGCAGAACATCAATCAATAAAACCTAGTCTTAAAGAAACAAAACAGCCGGTACAGGATTCACTGTGACATCGTGATCAGCTAAATTCCTTCTGACGAAAGTGTGTGTGTGTGTGTGTGTGTGTGTGTGTGTGTGTGTGTGTGTGTGTGTGTGTGTGTGTGTGTGTGTGTGTGTGTGTGTGTGTGTGTGGGTGGGTGGGTGGGTGGGTGGGTGGGTGGGTGGGTGGGTGGGTGTGTGTGTGTGTGTGTGTAGGAGTGGGTGGGTGGTTTTGGGGATAGGTGCTTTTGTGTTTTGAAATGGGTGGGGTGGAGACTGCCTGCCGTTGCAGCAATCGACCTTAGCAACAAGCAAATAATTAACCTTGACGGTGATGTATCAATTTGTGTGCTTATCCGTTATTCAAAACGGAAGAGACTTGTATTGGAAGCGTGTGTAGCCAATGGGTTTGTGAAGCATGTCAGCTGTGAGAGTGAGAGGGTGAGAGAGGGAGCAAATGAGAGAGAGAGAGAGAGAGAGAGAGAGAGAGAGAGAGAGAGAGAGAGAGAGAGAGAGAGAGAGAGAGAGAGAGAGAGAGAGAGATGAGAGAGAGAAAGAGAGAGAGAGAGCGAGAGAGAGAGAGAGAGAGAGAGAGAGAGAGAGCGAGCGAGCGAGCGAGAGAGAGAGAGAGAGAGAGAGAGAGAGAGAGAGAGAGAGACGTCATCATACGAGCTGAGCTGATTTTGACGTCACACGAGGTAAGATGATGGTTGAATACTCTGGAAATGTGAATTATGGGCAACAGCAAAGATTGGTGGTGAACTGTGGGCAATTCGAGGCAAGTACGACAGTAACAAGTTGTTTGCAGTTTTAGAAAAGGAGCTGCTGTCGCGATTTCTTCTTAAACTTACGACTTTCTATCGATTTTATCCGCGCCCCACTTCCAGAAATGGCATTGCATTTTATATGACTCGTTACGAGAATTGCCAATGTGTTAGTATTCATTCATATGGTTTAAATCAAGAATCCCCAGGGTAACTATACAAGTAAGCCGTTGAATATTATGAAACTAATTTAACTGGGTACTGTTATGCCAGCAGTGAAGTGTTGCACCCAGTGAAATTGTACAATTCATACACATGACGAGATTTTCGATGATCGTGACGGAGCTAGATACGCCATTCAATATGTACTATGATTGAAACCCCAGCCTATATATGGCGTAATTGATTATGACATCATATAGTTGAGTGATAGATCGGATCCATCCGTTACAAATATGCGAGCAGCAGCGGCAACAAACAGCTCTGTAACATATACCACAGGTCAGCCTCCTCGCACATGCAATTCACCTTTCCAGAGTACCCACCCGTCATATGACGGCATAATGAACTGCGAGATGTGTACAATGACATCATAATGAATGACGTCGATAAGTACGTCACGAACGCATATTTGAAGACGGTCTATGCGTTGTTGTTAAATTTGTTTGCTTTTACTATTTAATAAATATTCTGTTGAATAGTTTGAAACTAATTTGACTGGACGATGTTGCTGCCATAGGCAACAGCAGCACCCAGTCAAATTAGTTACAAAATATTCAACATCTTCCCTGCATAGTTTTCAGGAAATTGATAGCTATGGCATTTGGGGATCGATCAATCCCAACACGGGGAGGTGTGGGTGGAGCTTAGCTAGTGATGGGCGGGGCATAACTAAAAATGGAAAGGTCCATTACGGAGATTCATGAAGACGTACACGCATCTATTTTATTTCCTGAAGATATTTCTCTAGACGATCTTTGCTGGACACGATATAGGCATATGCCTCGTCCACTTTGACATTCTTACAACGATCGTGAATGTATTTAAAATATAGATCAACAGAATAGAAACGTGTGTTCCTAAATTATTGACAGCAAAAAGATCCTTGCTTATTTTTGAAAAGGAAATTAATTGTCCATACTAAGATTATATTGGTTGTTGAGGACCCATTACTTACGATTTAAACAATATAACGTGAATAAGCTTACTAAGTAAGTATTCGTGATCAAATAATCTATTGAGGCATTTACCATGCACCTTTATGCACAAATACAAACTTCAGATATGAAGGTTTAGTCAACCATAGACTACTTACTACTCTTAACATGATAACAGTGACATGAAACATTACCATAATATGGCGCATTGGGTTCTATGACAAATGACCCAAATACGGCCCCATTGTCTGTGAAAGTCACTTAACAAACGGGGTCTATGTTTGGCCAGGTTATGCGAATTCCAACTGACAGCCCGAGCAAAGAGAGTCCTCGAATTCGCTGTACTCATCTGCAACATCTATGGAGCTTTCATATATCATAACTACAAGGAGCAGTCGACAAATTCTCACATTTTCAAAAACTTTTGACCTTTTGATCTCGCTCCCTATACTCACAGTCTACGACAAAATGTGATTGAAATTCATCAATTGGTTTCGGAGAGTGAGAGATATATTTTTATGATGTTTGACCTTTTGGCCCTGCTGTCAGACACAAGATAATGCACATAGCACATTTGGTTTAATTCCACCAAAAGGTTTTGGACGTGATCGTGTAAAGGATGGAATTTTTATGGTGGAACTGTCGGCTTTGCGCCCTGGCCGAAATATAAATGTTATCTCGCTATCCGCATCTATATGGGCAAATAAAATAATTGAATTTTCTTAAATTAGAACCAAAAGTTTTGGGATGGACAGAATGACAGAATATTATCATAGTTGATCCTTTGTGCGCTGTCACTGGCTCCCAGGCCCATGGGGCGGAATCAAATATAAATGTCGTCTCGCAATCCAATGGATAAGCCAAATGATAAATTTGGATGCATTCCGCCAAAGTGACAGACGGAGAGTAACACGGATAAATACAATTCACCTTCCCAGAGTATCCACCCATCATATGACGTCATAATGAACTGCGTGGTGTGTACAATGTCATAATAATGAATGACGTCATGAATGACATCGATAAGTACGTCACGAACGCATATTTGAAGACGGTCTATGCGTTTTTGTACAAATTGTTTGCTTTTACTATTTAATAAATATTCTGTTGAATATTTTGAAACTAATTTGACTGGGCGCTGTTGCTGCCATAGGCAGCAACAGCACCTAGTCAAATTAGTTACAAAATATTCAACAGCTTCTCTGTATAGTTTTCAGGAAATTGATAGCTATGACATTTGGGGATCGATCAATCCCAACACGACGTGTTGTGGGTGGAGCTTAGCTAGTGATGGGCGGGGCATAGCTAAAAATGGAAAGGTCCATTGCAATCACAACCGAAGTTTTGTTCAAAACACGTGCGATAGATATAGGTATCTGATATGATGTAAGTTCTGCCATTGTCGTTTTATTGAGATAGCTAATGGCGTAAAAACCATCTGCCATATATGAACACGACTCTGTAGCCTCGCTTGTACAAAATATAAACCTATGTGCCACAATCATTTACATTTAAATATCAAATGAGCAAATAAATTAATGTCTTGATTATATAAATTGAATATGATTCCTGTTAGGGGAGTTATTATTATACACATATTATTCGAAATGCGTTGATTTTTGCAATATATTTTGATAATGGACCAAACCTCGAATGGTCAAGTTATGCTAGTGGTACCGTTAAACGTGGGCCCCTATGACAGCCAGAGAACGCCTGTATGCTCAGGTGATGTCTCTTGCAAGATGTAATAAATTTCCAGAAGTCGGTGTCTGAACCAGGGACTAAATAGTTATTGTAAGCATATTGGTGTGAAACTGCTGGCTATACACCGTGGAGATACACGCATCATATTATCATGAGACAAATTAAACTACAGATGCTGCCTGTTTAGATGTGACACACAGGGAATGCATTATCCGTGTAATGGATAAATTGTATCCGGCTTTGTTGATGCCGGTGGTAGTGTGACAACTATGTCGGCAATGTAGTAGGCCATTTTTGTGTCTCAAATTGTGGTGGTTATTGGTTCATATCAGGGAGAGGAGGACAGACACCTGGGACTAATGGCTCTTAAGGTATTCTACAAACCCTGTATGCATGCTTTAGTGTTTGAGAAGAATTTCTTCAAGCTATGTGGCATTATGTTACAAATAGAATGATACTATGGGATAAATCATGACACTTAGACAGGCCGTGAATTTGAGAAGCTCATCGAGTGTGATTCAATGCTCTGTTCTGCTCACAGAAACTAAATGCCTTATAAAATATGGGTGGGATGTTGTCTATTATTGCAAGCTATAGCCGACAACGCAATGCCATTCTTCACCAGGTCAATGAACATTTGAAAGAACTTGTTACCTTACAATCAAACTCCTCCATCATCAAGGTTTGTTTGCCACGTTGAAGGCGACTTTATTAGGACTGACTTGGGTGGGGGTTGGGAGCATGTAGGATGGCGCTATAATCATGACGGCATGACACGTTGTACGAATTGTATGTCTTTACCATTTAATAAACATGTTGTTGAATGTTTTGAAACTAATTTGATAGGACGCTGTTGCTGCCACAGGAAGCAACAGCGCCCAGTAAAATTAGTTTCAAAATATTTAACCGTCAACCGGTATAGTATTCTGGAAATTAATAGTCAGGGACAGGGAGTTCAGGGAGCGATCGATCCCAACACGAGCGAAGTCACCCGAGGTGTGGGTGGAGCTTAGCTAGTGATGGGCGGGGCATAGCTAAAGGTGGAAAGGTCAATTCACCTGGTTGTAGGTGCTCCCAGACGACTACACTCATCAGGAGAAGCAACTGAGGTTGAAAAGGCCTTCAAGACCTGGAGAAATCAACGTGAATCTAGACATGACAGCACCGGTAATGAACTAGTTGGCGAACGCTTGAATCTGTCTGTGATTAGGTCCAACAAACCGTTGAATTTTTTATATGCTCGACTTTGACATGTCATGAACGCCTGAAAACGTCAAAGGACCAAGATTCCTGAATATGCTACGCTAAGCTGGATGCAATGACAATGAGATCCGACTAGTAAGATTGCTATTTGGCAGATATCAAGCTGGGAATACGAGGAAATATTGGATGGCATTTTGCAGGTGCTGCTTACATGCTAACCTTTTGCTCGCTGTCATCATCTGTGCGCGAGCATTTCACAAGACCAAACTCCCCAGTGAAAACGCATCCTACAGCATGAATTGACGCAACAAAGATGGTCTGCGTTTGACCGTGTTCTGTCAAAGATGGTCTGCGTTTGACCGTGTTCTGTCAAAGATGGTCTGCGTTTGACCGTGTTCTGTCAAAGATGGTCTGCGTTTGACCGTGTTCTGTCAAAGATGGTCTGCATTTGACCGTGTTCTGTCAAAGATGGTCTGCGTTTGACCGCGTTCTGTCAAAGATGGTCTGCGTTTGACCGCGTTCTGTCAAAGATGGTCTGCGTTTGACCGCGTTCTGTCAAAGATGCTCTGCGTTTGACCGTGTTCTGTCAAAGATGGTCTGCGTTTGACCGTGTTCTGTCAAAGATGGTCTGCGTTTGACCGTGTTCTGTCAAAGATGGTCTGCGTTTGACCGCGTTCTGTCAAAGATGGTCTGCGTTTGACCGCGTTCTGTCAAAGATGGTCTGCGTTTGACCGCGTTCTGTCAAAGATGGTCTGCGTTTGACCGTGTTCTGTCAAAGATGGTCTGCGTTTGACCGTGTTCTGTCAAAGATGGTCTGCGTTTGACCGTGTTCTGTCAAAGATGGTCTGCGTTTGACCGCGTTCTGTCAAAGATGGTCTGCGTTTGACCGTGTTCTGTCAAAGATGGTCTGCGTTTGACCGCGTTCTGTCAAAGATGGTCTGCGTTTGACCGTGTTCTGTCAAAGATGGTCTGCGTTTGACCGTGTTCTGTCAAAGATGGTCTGCGTTTGACCGCGTTCTGTCAAAGATGGTCTGCGTTTGACCGTGTTCTGTCAAAGATGGTCTGCGTTTGACCGCGTTCTGTCAAAGATGGTCTGCGTTTGACCGCGTTCTGTCAAAGATGGTCTGCGTTTGACCGTGTTCTGTCAAAGATGGTCTGCGTTTGACCGCGTTCTGTCAAAGATGGTCTGCGTTTGACCGCGTTCTGTCAAAGATGGTCTGCGTTTGACCGTGTTCTGTCAAAGATGGTCTGCGTTTGACCGCGTTCTGTCAAAGATGGTCTGCGTTTGACCGTGTTCTGTCAAAGATGGTCTGCGTTTGACCGCGTTCTGTCAAAGATGGTCTGCGTTTGACCGCGTTCTGTCAAAGATGGTCTGCGTTTGACCGTGTTCTGTCAAAGATGGTCTGCGTTTGACCGTGTTCTGTCAAAGATGGTCTGCGTTTGACCGTGTTCTGTCAAAGATGGTCTGCGTTTGACCGTGTTCTGTCAAAGATGGTCTGCGTTTGACCGTGTTCTGTCAATGTTGGTAGACATCCCTGTACCACGAAGATTGGAATTCCTTGTACTGGGCGTCAACATAATGTGAAGCTCGTGGAGGACGCCACTGCACAATGCTAATATATGTGCTGTGTACTAATCTGGAATAAGCAGCGACAAACGGCGTAAAAAAAAAAAGACTAACAAAACACACGAAAATTATACCGATGACATCGAACACATCAATTACTGTAATAATAATAATAATAATAATAATAATAATAATAATAATAATAATAATAATAATAATAATAATAATATTTGTTTATACAGACCTAGCGATGAGGCACACGTTTCCACTTACTCTGAATTGATATCAAAATCGACTCATGAGAATCATTATATGGGCGTGATTCCGTATATTGGATTTCTAGATTCAGAAGCTAGAATCTCTTTAATATTTACAAATAGAGACAGGCTCAGCCATCTAAGCCAAACTCTATAGGACGATGACCCCCTAACATGCCATGGTCATTCGTGACTACGTGATATCCGTTATTAAACGATTGATCTATTAAAGCATATGGCTGTATTCTGATGCTATCTTAAGACATTTCAGTGAATGTTTTTCTGTGAAAGCCTGTGTGTGTAGTAGGCGTAATGTGGGCAGTTGTTCAAGGCCAGCTTCCTTCTGAATGCATGGAAAATTATATTTAGGGTTACCTTGATATTCACATTTCACATTTGCTGGCCGTCACACGTTCAAATATAGCCGCAACTGCCTTCCGCAGATTGCTAATGTTAACACTGATTTCCAAACGCCACTACCGCAATAACCACCATTGCATACTGGCTGAAAGTAGGCCTTATATTGATGACAAACTCACGCACAGTTAATAATATATCAACGGACAAAAGCTGTTTATCACTGGTTGCAAAATTACATTTTATGATTGACGTAATGGAATGTATTTGACATAGATTCTCATATTCTGCCAATATAAGGATACAATTGTAGCTATGCCTCGCCCATTTCTAGCTTAGCTCGTGAAACCTTGAAACCTGAATGCGAAGAATACACTAATTTCACTGGAAGGTGTTTACGTAGTAAATTCATCAATTAAAGTCGTCAGATCGGATCCCTCCATACAACCACCTAATAATAGGAAACTTGTTACCAACATTAGCACAGTAGGTACCACCGCGACCACCACCACCACCACCACCGCCACCACCACCACCAATACCACTACGACTACCACCAGCACTACCACCACCAACATCACCACCAACACCAACACAACCACCAACACCACGACCACCACCACCACCACCACCAACACCAACACCACCACCACCACCACCACCACCACCACCACCACCAACACCACCACCACCACCACCACCACCATCACCACAACCACCACCACCATCACCACCACCACCACCACCACCACCACCAGCAACAGCAACAGCAGCAGCAGCAGCACCGTGTAAAATTAGCAGACTTTTTTCGAAATTCCAAGAAAAACTACTTTCTACCTTTTGTTGAAAAAACTGGATGGGCACCTAACTCGAAGTTGGTTGACCCTGCGATCCCTGATAGTATAAAAGCTATCAAGGAGCGTGTTGAAAATTTAGAATTTCCTAAAAATCATCAAAATTTGTCATATCAAGAACGTTTAGCCTTAACAGGTTTGCGTAAAAACAATGACATCGTTATAAAGCCTGCTGACAAGGGATCTGCTACTGTAATAATGCGTAAAGATAATTATATTCGTGAAGCGCATCGGCAACTCGGTAATCTGAAACACTACCGCAAATTAGACGAACCACTCTGGCAAAATAATTGTGATAAATTTAATGGAATCCTTCAAGAAATGGTTGACAACAAGGCCATAACGAAAAAGCAGTTTAAATACCTTACTGCTAAACGAGATTCAAATCCACGTACGTTTTACCTTTTGCCAAAAATTCATAAACCTATTGAGTCATGGTCCGACCCTATGATAACACCGGGTCGACCTATTATCTCTGATTGCGGTCTGAATCTTATCGAATTAGTGAAATTATTGATTACCACCTACAACCAATTGCGAATAGACATTTCAGCTTTTTGAACAACACTGAGGATTTCCTATCCGAGGTCTCCAAAATTTCTGTTCCTCCAAACTCACTCTTGATAACCCTAGACATCGATGCTATGTACACAAACATTGACATCGAAAGGGGTTTGACTTCTGTTCGCAGAGCATTTGATAAATATCCTGATAACAATAGGCCCACTAGGGAAATATTAGCTCTCCTGGAGCTGAGTTTAAAGGGCAATGATTTCGAATTCGCTGGCGAAATCTACCAACAAATCTGTGGATGCGCTATGGGTAAACGTTTTAGTCCTAGTTTTGCCAACATCTATGTAGCTGAGTGGGAAGAAGATGCGCTTAACAAATGTCCTAAGCAGCCCTTATTTTACCGCCGGTACCTCGATGATATTTTTATGATCTGGAATCATTCGAGGGAAGAGTTTGATGAATTTTTCACTATTTTGAACAATCATGATCCTAACATCAAACTTAAAGCCAACATCGACCAGTCGTCCGTAGACTTTTTAGACGTTACTCTCTTCAAAGGTGTAAATTATAACACGAGTGGGTTTCTTGATTACAAAGTATTCTTTAAGCCCACCGATTCCCATCAACTACTGCATAAGAAATCTTTCCATCCACCTCATACTTTTAAAGGTATTGTCAAATCACAGATTATCCGATTTCACCGAAATTCTAGTGATAGAAAGAATTTTGAATCTGCGTGTTCCACCTTATTTAAAGCCCTCAAACCGAGGGGATATTCAACACGATTTTTGCGCAAAATAAAATCCGAAACTTTACATGATTTGGAAACTATTACTGATAAGGCTGCCGATCAAAAGCCTACCAAAATCCGTCACAATCGTCCGATTATAGGCGTAGGACAATCTCAGAAATGTGGAAAGAAGAGGTGTAAATTAGACCTCTATCTACCTAATCAGAAAACATTTGTCAGTTATCAGAACAAAAACAAATTCCAACTTCAGTCTAATTTAGATTGCGATTCTAAAAATGTTATCTATTTAATATCTTGCAAATTGTGCCAAAAGCAGTATGTCGGTGAAACAAAATGCCCTTTAAGATGGCAAGCAACTAGACACCTTTGCGATATTAGACACGACGAGGACACCAACGTAGCTCAACATTTCAATCTTCCTGGTCATTCTGTCGATAGACACTTTGAAATTATGCCTATTGAGCAACTGCCTCTTTCTGCTACGGCCGAAGAAACTGATAAACAAAGAAAACTTCGAGAATCATTTTGGATTAAGCAACTGAAAACAAAATGGCCGAGTGGCATAAACGTGGACCCTGGTCTTGCTGATCAACGTGAAATTATTCCATTCAGTTTAACATACAATCGAAAAAATGTTGAAATTTCTGAAATTTTGAAAGATGAATATCATAAATTGCAGGATAAAATGAAAGTACCTCTCAATTTGCGTCCAGTGATAGCCTTTAAGAAAAACTCCAATCTACGTGACATCTTGGTTAATTCGAAATTAACTCTTCAAAAACCTTCAGAATGAATGATATATATTATTCAAATTTTATAGGCCATACCGCCTCTATCAAACAAATAACAAATCTCAGACAATAAAATAAATAAAAAATATCTCCCAACCTTGGGAGATCCTGAGCCAGTGCGTTTAATCATATAACCCCCATCACCACCAACACCGCCACCGCCACCACCACCACCACCACCACCACCACCACCACCATCACCACAACCACCACCACCAACAACAACAACAACAGCAACAACAACAACAACAACAACAACACCATCACCAACAACAAGAACAACAACACCTCAACACCACCGCCACTACCGCCGCCACCACTGTCGCCTCCGCCGCCACTACCACCACCACAACTAGCACTGCCACCAGCAGCATCGCCACGACCACTAAAACCGCCACACTATTATTATCACCACAATGTTGACAATGGCCATCATTACAACAGGGAGTACTTCCTGGCACTATGGCCGCAGATGCAATCATCACGATAACGTGGTTATAATGTCTGTCTGTAATACATTCTGTTATAAGCAGCAACATTTATTGCCACAATTCTATTGCATTGTTTTCTCGTCTTTCAATAGATTGCTGCCATTTCATCTGCTAGCACATTGCCGGTTTTATCATCTCTATTTAGTCTAGTGTGTCGTACAGTCTGGGTGTTAGCCTAATGGAAGTCTTAACAATTATGTCAAACATAAAATTACTATTTCTTTCACAATATTCTATAATCTAACCAATAATTACATATCATATTTTGGCTTGTATTTCCTGTTATATAGTTCATGGACCTTTCCATTTTTAACTATTCCCCGCCGACCTCCGTGATAGGCAGCGCAAGCACCCAGTTAAATTAGTTTCAAAATATTCAACAGCTTAACTGTATAATTTTCTGGAAATTGAGGTTCAGGGAGTTCATAGTTCAATCGATCCCACCAACACGGGCGAAGTGTGGGTGGAGCTTGGCTAGGAATGGGCGGGGCATAGCAAAAATTGATTCTTCCATTGTTTTCTTGGAGATTGCTCATTCTGATACTAGGAACGTAATAGAATGACCCATTTCTAACTATGCCCCGCCCATTTCTAGCTAAGTTCCGCCCACTTTATGCGTTGCGTGTGTTGCAATGGATCTAAAACGTCAAAACCTGAGAATTCCATGATCTAAATTGCTTAGGTCAGCTACAGCTACAGCACCTAGTACAATTAGTTTCTAATTGTTCAAATGAATGTTTATTAAATTCTACATTTACCAATGACATGCAATTCAGACACTTCCAATTTCATGACGGATGTGCGTATAAGATTATGCCGTCAAATACTTGCGTGACAGATCGGAACCCTCCATTGTGTGTCCTTGACCAAAGTGCCTTTAGAATAAGCATCGTTGAATTTTATTGCTGCAGATCAAACGTTAATCACAGTATTACCTAATAAACTCACTTAGTTTTTTTCAAAATGCGTTACAAGCAATATAGCCAGATTTCTAATCGAATATTCAGTGGATTACACGCGGAAACTTCTCCTGTCATACACTTCCAGCAATGATTCAACAACGTCAAGTGGCAAATCAATTCGTGCCACTATAACAAGTATAGTGATAATTTTACTGCCGACTGAGGAACGCCGTCTTGAACGCATAACAGCGCCCATGACGCCACCACTCAACAATCCCACAGGATTGTTATGTATGGGCGTCAGAGGCAATTCGGCGCTTTGCCCTCAGGTTACGTCACGAACGCATAGTTGAAGATGGACTATGCGCTGTTGTACGAATTGTATGTCTTTACTATTTAATAGATTTCCATGACAGCAACAGGACCTAGTCAAATTAGTTACAAAATATTCAACAACTTAACTGTACAGTTTTCAGGAAATTGATAGTCAGGGCATTCGGGGATCGATCAATCCCAGCACAGCGAAGTGTGTGTGTATGGTGCTTAGCTAGTGATGGGCGGGGCATAGCTAAAACTGGAAAGGTTCATTTGCTACAGCCCCTTCGTGGGAAATCAGGAGTTTTCGCTAGGGAAATCAAGCACTTAGCATGGATAATTGCTCCCTTCGTACCAGGGCTAAAGCAGCACTAATGCGTCATGTACTATACGTTCATGACAACATCCAGATGGATGGTGCATATTTTCGAGGAAAGAAGGAAAGAAACCAATGTGGATGCAAGATGCTGAGCTCCTGGATAGCGTCACTCAATTAAACTATACTCGGAATTTTTCAGAATTGAAACGGTTAATCATGCTGCTATCAATATTAACAGCAGCTGTGAATTAACTAATTCATACCAAACTGGAACATCATATACCAAGATCTAGCCAGCATCGCCGCATAGAGGCGCACGGGCCAAACCTCCTAAAACACACACTCCCAACAATCTCGCCCCAAATATCTCAATGAGAATGTGAGTCCGCAAAGTTGGCTGAACACGTTGCCCGAGTACAAGAAATTACAAAATATACTAATGACTAAGTGATAAACATCACCCAAGACAAAATAGTCTCAAATCTATTTTACGTTGTCTACCAAAAATTACGAAATCTACATACAATTATAGGATCCTTCGAATAGAATATGTCCCGACGTTCTTATTGTATGTAAGAGACTCATGTTGAAAGTATTATCAATAAAACAATCTAGAAGCTTCTCAGGATAAAAGGATTACGTGGTGCATCATGGGGTGCAAATTCCAATATCACGAGGTAGATTTCCACAAGACCTGTACGACCCATTATAGAATAGGTGTTGTCATCACGGTGTCTCGCCGTAACATCCAATATTAAGAAACGACACCAAGGACTACAAACAATACTTGGAGCCATGCATACGTGCACGCGACAGTTGTATGCGGCAGTTGTACGCAGCAGCTGTATATGTTGTATGCTGCAGCTGTACACGGTAGTCGTGTGCTGCGGTTGTATGCGGTAGTCGTGTGTTGCAGTTGTATGCGGTAGTCGTGTGTTGCAGCTATACACGGTAGTCGTGTGCTACAGTTGTGCATGACAGTTGTACGCGGCAGTAAGCTTCCAGTCATGTTAAGTAATTGGGATACTTACTCGGATCAATATCAATAGGTTCCGGCGTGCCAAGAATTTTATAGAACATCTCAGATATAGCACGAGTCTCCAAGGACACACCAGCTCACTCCGGGACATGATGCTTCCAGGTCTGGCGATATTTCTGTCGTAAATGTGTGGTCTTGTCAGCAAAAATCTCATTATTGGCAGCATGAAAAGCTCCTGATATAATGGGCTAAGTACAGCAATAATGCGCTGCTCGTCGTTTTAGAGCAGAATCCTGTTATATCTATTTACTTAATAACCTACCTGCCGTGTTATTGTCTTGCCGATCCTATCAGCTAGCAACGTTCAAACGAAACAAAATAAAGCGCTCAATATCTTACTTATGTCAATTAATCCTACAATGGTCAAGATCTTACAAAATTTACAAAAGTAGCTTTCTGTTGTCGTGCAAATAGACATTACTTACAGCCACTACACGTGCTGTTTTTGCCGGCTTGACCTTGAAAATGGTCAAGAAAATCCATTTGTTTCTATGCTAGTGTCCATTTGCCAGCTGAGAGCAAAGTATTTTGTATAGTTTACCACAGGAGTGACTGGTTCGGTTACAGAGCCAGTCATTCCAGTGGTAAATTTTCAAAAATCATATTCTCTTGGATGTAAAAAAATGGACATTCCTCAAGACCACTACATAGTTCGCAGATTACCCTGTCACACGATCTGTGCATCTATTTATTAGCTCACCTGGCCAGAATGGCCAAGTGAGCTTATGCCATGGCGACCGTCCAGCGTCTGTCCGGCGTCCGTCCGTCCGTCTGTCCGTCCGTCTGTCCGTCCGTCCGTCCGTCCGTCCGTCTGTCCGTCTGTCCGTCCGTCCGTCCGTCCATCAACTTTTTCCTTTAAACGACTTCTTCTCAATAACCACTGGGCGGATTTCAATTATATTTGGCAGGAAGTATCCTTAGGGCATAGGGATCCAAGTTTGTTCAAACAAAGCCGATCAGCCGATTTAGCCGGTGGCCATCTTGGATTTTGGCCGATTTTAGGAAATGGCTTTAAAAATCTTCTTCTCCGAAACCGCTTGGTGGATTGATTCAAAACTCACGAAATATCATATACGGCAAGAGCTGAACCAAGTTTGTTCGAAGGAACTTGATTGGCCCAATGGTTCGGCGGCCATCTTGGATGACTTAGTTTTCGTAAAAACGACTTATTCTGCAGACCGCTGAACGGATCGGGCTGAAATTTTGGGGATATGATTATGGACTAAGGGCCATTAAAGTGTGTTCATGGAAAGTTGATAGGTAAAAAATATGGCCGCCGTGGACCAATCAAATTTTAGCGTGTTTGGCTGCCATATTCAATTTTTTTATTTCATGGATTGTGAAGCCAAAATTGGTTTTCTTGACTCCGCTTACTTGTCAGTCAGCTATCGTATAGTGATAACCCTGTCCGTCTTCTGTATGTCCGTCCATCCATCTGTTTGTCCGTCATCAACAATGACGGCTCTTTTTGTTATTTTTTGACGGATTGACACCAAACTTGGTCACAATGTTAATGACGGCATCTAATATCTGTGTTCTGAAAATGAAACTGATAGGATGTCAAATGCCAGAGTTATCACTCCTTAAATATTTGCAGTCTCACTTTCATAGGCAAATGGTTTGTTCCGACCGTCTTATCACCATGTCAGATTTTATTGCCAAACTAGATATTAAATTCCAATTAACAGATTAACCTTTCCAATACTGCAGAAATATTTAAGATATGTATTATGTGCTCTGACATCTATGCTCTTAAAAATATTTGAAATGTATTTGATTGAAATTTGTTGCTGCCTTTGGCAGCAATGAAAGTTGTTGCTGCCTAAGGCAGCAATGACTTTCAGTCAAATTATTTTCTAAATCAACTCCAGCTCACCCTACCCCTGCTGCTAACTTGGTGATTCAGCCAGATGTGCATGTGGTAAATGGATTGTGTGGTGGTGGGGAATAACCTGCTATAAAGACCACCTACCTGCCTTTAGAGACCATTTTCTTCAAATTGTATTTAAACCTCTAGTAAGCGTCTGACTGGGTTTTTGCAGACGACATATTCCAAAGGTTATATCTCTGAACGTGATAAATATTTTGAAAACAATTGGACTGAAAGTTGTTGGTGGCTAAGCCACCAACAACTTTCAGTCCAATTGTTTTCAAAATATTCAACAAGTCAAGAGCTTTTGAAAATTGAAATTATTGGCTGCACTGGCTTGCAGCAGTGAGACAGTTAAGAAACCAGCTGTAGTTAGCACTGATATCATCTATTTTCACTTAAACATTGTTCAAAATCACTAAGGCAAAAAAAACCAGTCCAGAGATTGTTGTCAATATCTCGAAAACTAAATCATTTGACTGAAAGTCATTGGAAGTGACACCGATAGATGTAAAGCTTAAGTAAGATTAGTTTGATATGCCAATGTTCCAGGTGAGCGATACAGGCCCATTGGGCCTCTTGTCTAAATATGTTGGCTTTCTTTTATAATAAATCTTAATAAACTACTATAGACTCGATGTAGCGTTGCTATTGCGAAACCAGGCGCAATCAGACACGCTGCAGGCTAAGTTGCTATGGCTTCCTGAGAATTCAGATATTAGACAGTTACGTCTCTCGTAAAAAAGTAATAAATTGCAAGTAGCTTGTGTCTGAACCATTCTCCCAAATAGCTATTGTAAGCGTTCTAGTGTGAAATTGCAGGAGAAATGCCCTGAAGATACAAGTATCGTATTCTCATGAGCCAAATTAAACAAGAGGATGCACGCTCAGAGGCGACACACAGGGAGTGCATTATCTGTGTGATTGATATAGAATTCTTCCTGATTATATAACAGGGAATGTGAGACGACGACGACGACGACGACGACGACGACGATGACGACGATGATGACGACGATGATGACGACGACGATGATGATGACATCAAATCTTATTTTCTGTATTAATTCTTCTTTCTTAGGCCAGCAGAAGGACGGCGTGGGTGAGCGCTGCCTGGCATGTCTAGCACATGTACCCTGCCCATCCCTCATCTCATGGATTGTCATGCTGGTGGGCATCGGTGGAGTGACAGGTGGTCTTGTGTATGGTGTCCAGAAAACACGACAACTACTGGACAATGAAACATTGTAAGTATTTTCTTCTAACATCACCTAGCAATGCTTATTTCCAAATGGGCAATGATACACTGAACGTGTCAGGCCATCAGTTACTTCAAACAACAACAACAACAACAACAACAACAACAACAACAACAACAACAACAACAACAACAACAACTGATGCTGCTGCTGCTGCTGCTAATACTACTACTACTACTACTACTACTACTACTACTACTACTACTACTACTACTACTACTACTACTACTACTACTACGACATATCAGGAGAGTTCGCAAAAACGTTAAGTAAAATACTTGGAATGTATATCATCAGTTCGAGTCAATTTGTGTGATTTTGGTTGAAAGCTAGTCCTGTGAAAGAGGATCTCTGTCCTCTGGATGCTGGGCTAGTCGTAGAGTACTCGCCTCCCAAACGCTAGGCAGAAAGGTGCTGCAGAATTGCATGGGTTCGCACGCTACTCAGGTTGCAACGTGAAAAAGGTACACCCGAGCCAGTCATTCCAGTAAAATTTAAAAAATAGTATTATCTTGGTTTGTACATGGACATTCAATAAGTAAATATCTTAAACAGATTTCTTGTAAGATATGAACACTCCGGCAGTACATACGCCCATAATATAGTAACAGTATCCTCAGACCAAGTTCAAATCTGAGCAATAATATTCCTGAACCGATGCACAGATCTGAACTTCCAGGCAATTATCGTAATTAGTCCTTAGACCGCGCATCTCCGTGTGTCTCTGTTCATGAATGCTGATGGATGGCGCGCATTATTAGGGGCCATGTACGCGATACGGGGATTAATACTCCCGCAATCGGATAGTCGATCGGATCTGTAACGGGCCATTTGGAGGGAGTCGGATGTGCATATCCGCGCTGGTAATTCATCAAGAATAACTACTCCGTAGGGTCAAGAAGGCAATCCTCTTTTTCTGATTCTTAGCAGCGATGCCGTGCGTTTGCTCTGTCATATCTGCAATTATCTGTACCGCCACGCTTATGCGATGTTCTTGGTGATAATGTGCGCTGGATGAACAGAATTGTGGAATAGAAACCAATTATTATGCTACGGGTGTGTGGCCGGTATTGGACTAAGAACATTTACAGGAATATATGTTCCCGCGGATGATTTTTTTAACTTAAAGTACTTATCCATGCAATTTGCGCATTGATATCTCATGGCAGTCAGTTTCATTTCCCGCATTGTGAAAACACTCAATCTGTCCTAACTGTCTGCCCGTTGAATCTCTGCAGAATAAATTTCTACGGGATTTAACTCTGGATATGCTGACTATTTTGAAATCAGTTCCACTGAAAGATCAACTTTCAGACAAATTGTTTTCAAAATATTCAGCAGGTCCAGAGTAACTGCCCATTTAAATTGGCCGATAGCTTGCAGCAGTCATGCAGTTAAGCGTCACCTTATGTATAAAAAAAACCCCACCAATGTGGTCACAATAGAGAGGTGGTCGCTAACTACAAGTCACTCACTATACCATATCTTTATGGACCACAAGATGGCGCTTCTTTAATAGAAGGATCCATTTCTAGCTATGTCACGCCCGTTTCTAGCTATGTCACACCCGTATCTAGCTATGTCACGCCCGTTTCTAGCTATGTCACGCCCGTTTCTAGCTATGTCACGCCCGTATCTAGCTATGTCACGCCCGTATCTAGCTATGTCACACCCATTTCTAGCTATGTCACGCCCGTATCTAGCTATGTCACGCCCGTTTCTAGCTATGTCACGCCCGTTTCTGGCTATGTCACACCTATTTCTAGCTATGTCACACCCATTTCTAGCTAATCTACGCTCACGTTTTGCACGTATTGGTAACGATTTATATACTTTGCATTCAGATTCCCAGAATCCCAATTTTAAGGTAACTGTACAGGTAAGCTGGTGGATATTTTGAAACTAATTTGACTGGGGGCTGTCATTGCCTATGTTTAGTAACTCATACCTTCATCAACCCCATATGCAATAGACCTTTCCAGTTTATTCATCAATCACAATCAACTACGCGATGTGTATGATGACGTCATATTCAATTACGTCATGAATGGCGTAGATAAGTTCGTTACGAACGCTTAATTCATAACGGACTACACATTGTTGTACGTAGGCAGCAACAGAACCCAGCCAAATCAGTTTCAAAATGTTCAGCAGCAGCTTACCTGTATGAGATTCAGAGATCGATTGAACCCAATACTGGGAAAAGGTGGGTGGAGCTTAGCTAGAGATGGCCGGGCCATAGCTAAAACTGGCTTCCTGCATTGGTACACCTGACCTGCTTTTCTTGCTTCGTGACTGAGATTTAATACATCATAATGACCATGACGTCAGCCTAAGCGTGACGTAATTTATTGTGACGTCATTTACTTGAACGACAACACGAACCCTGTCATCAGCCAGTGTGCTGCTGTTCTATGTACAAGTAAAGCATTTTCAAAATAACAAGGAGAAACGTGCTTATGAATAAGCATATCAACTTGTAGTCACCGCTTTCTCGATTCGTGCACGGAATCGTTCTTAATCGGTTTACGTCATGTGCTATGCATGTGGCGTGACGTCATTTGGCCTGATTCTGAGAGTGTGTCCCTTTAAACTCAATGAATAAACACTGCAGAGTTGTTAATCCTTTAAACCTTACAGAACAGAAAAAGCCAATTTCATACGATGTTAGGAATATTATAATTTGTCTGGCAGCTGTTGAAAAATGTGAGTTTCGAAATAATTAACGCCCTTCTTATATATGGGCCTAGTTGTCATGAAATTAAAGGTGCATATTCACATCAGAATGCTTGAAAATAAAATTGTTAAAATTATATACTTTTAGAGGCTTAAACTATGAGCCTATATGTAATGAAACAAAATAGATTTTAACATATGATGATTTCATTACATATAAATTAACATAATTTTTTAAGTTGCGAAATTGAAATAGAGGTTCGTGCCTCTATTTCAATTTCGCAAATTAAATTTTTTTATTAATTTATATGGAATGAAATCATCATATGTTAAGATTTATTTCATTTCATTACATATAGGCTCATAGTTTAAGCCTCTAAAAGTATATAATTTTAACAATTTTATTTTCAGTAATTTTGCTGTGAATATGTACCTTTAAGACAATGGAATTTCAAAAATTATTTTACAAAGGTCACAATAACTTACATCTTTGCTCAGTGAAATTCCAATTACAGGCCAGGAGTAGATTGTTCTCGAAAATGTACCCATGCGCCAGCCATTCCAGTGGCAATCTTTCAAAAATGATCGTCTCGTGGCCTGTATACGGCCATTGTTCAAGACTATGGTTTTGTACTGCTTGGCCATTAAAAGGTTAATGTCTTGAAGGAGGGGATTGTAGATGGGTTAATCGATCAACCATTACCACGTTCTGCGTTCTGCATAGGTGGAATCCAGCTTTAGTTACGCCCCGTCCGTCTCTAGCTAAGCTCCACACACGCTTTCACCGTGGCAGCAACAGCGCCCAATCAAATTGCTTTCAAAATATTCAACATCATGTTTATTAAATCGTAAAGACATACAATTCGTACAACCTGACGGTGCATCATGTGCTGGGATTTATTTCGTTTCATTGCATCTGGGCGCACA
Source organism: Chaetoderma sp. LZ-2023a (assembly GCA_034401795.1). Taxonomy (NCBI): domain Eukaryota; kingdom Metazoa; phylum Mollusca; class Caudofoveata; order Chaetodermatida; family Chaetodermatidae; genus Chaetoderma; species Chaetoderma sp. LZ-2023a. The sequence goes on along the minus strand of CM067366.1, from coordinate 88,006,094 downwards.
GTTTAGACCTCTTGGAGCGTGTGGTTTTAGCAGTTTTGTTTTCGGGAATTCTGCTGTGGATATGCGCCTTTAAGATCTATACATATACACATGATAAAATGGACCTTTCCAAGTATATCCCTTGATCATATGACGTCATTATCAACTACGTGATATGTAACATGACGTCACAATAATGACGTCATGAATGCCTCGATATAACCAGTCATAAACGATTAATAATCTGGCACGTACGAATTCACCTTTCTAAAGTATCCACTCATCATCTGACCTTGTATGACATCATAATCAGCTCAGCGCTTGTATGATGACGTCACAATCATTACGTCACAAAGGGTTCCATATATACCGTCATCAAATCTCAAGGTCCGACACGCTGTATGAAGTATATTTCTTTGTAATTCTTGCTATTTAATAAACATGCTGTTGGATGTTTTGAGGCTGGTTTGACTGGGTGCTGTTGCTGCCTTAGGCAGCAATGGCGCCCAGTCAAGTTAGTTTCAAAATATTCAACAGCTTAACTGTGTAGTTTTTTGGAAATTGATAGTCAGGGTGTTCAGAGATCGATCAATCAATCCAAACACGAGCGAGGTGTGGGTGGAGATTGGCTAGAGATGGGCGGGGCATAGCTAAAACCGGAAAGGTCCATTGTATGTCTCTACCATTCAATAAACATGCTGTTGAATATCTATTCCAATCCAAACACGGCCATAGTTTCTATGTATGGTAGAAATGCCTAGAAAACTGTAGCATGCTTAGATCTATGAATTGTAGTGTATGGTAGTATTCATCCCTTAGGTAATATGTTATATATTGGTAAAAACTGTATAAATAATATGCCCAAGCCATGTTTAAGCTGTATAAGCTCGTCTTTACAAATGCTATTATGCTGTTGAAGGGCTTGTGAATATAACGCTACAGAGAATTTCATTGTATTAGATATAAGATTAAGTATTTAGATAATTGTATAGCATACTGATTTAATTGTCAATACATATAACGTGTAAATGTACACTCCAGGGCCTATGGCTTATTGTGAAAATAAATCATATCATGTTAAGCGTTTTAGACGGACTAAATGAGTCATTCATGACGTAATTGATTATGACGTCAACCTAAGCGTCACGTAGTTGATTACGACGTGATATGATAGACTGAGAAACTGGATTCAGGATGTATCTGCTAATCTAGAGGGATACACGTAATTATTAACACTTTGAACCGGAAGGGGCAGACACCAATAATCATTTACAAGTTTGTAATTATTCTGTTGAATATATTGTAGCTAAATTGACTGGGAGCTGTTTTTGCCTATGGCGGCAACATGATCCTATCAAATTAGTTCCAAAATATTCAACAGCTTACCTATATAACAACTTCTGCGGATTCCGGATTAAACGAATTAATCCAGGACGGGTGCGCGCGCCAACAATGTGTTTGCATCCTCCTGGTGTAAGTTTGACATGCCTTTGAACATGGGTACATACTCTGTCCATATGCACACAATCACTTAATAGAACATGCCTGGCGTTGGAACCGTGCGAGTGTCCATTCTGTATCTGTATAGCTGTACAGCATTGGTACATTGAAACAATCGCCCGCGTTCATTAATTTCGTGATCAGTTGTGGACACATTGTCACGTAATGTCAACGTACGTATTTATATGTCCAATCAAGTGTTTCTTGAGTCCATATTTTCTTGGTAACATTTATGCCAGAGCTATGTCTCTATCAGACCTCATTATTGGTCGGCAACTACCACAATGTTTACACTGGTACACATGTATACTTCTGCGCGGAGAGAAGCAAGGAGTGAATGAGATTGCCCATGTTTCCAACGCCACTGAGGCGCGAACCGCGTTCACCCGTTCAGTAGACCGTAGTATTGACCATTACACAAAGCCTACTCTTCGATACAGATTCCAGGTTCTCTTTGAGCTAACATTTAATAACGTAGTAGTTGGAGTTGGGTTGCTTCAGCATTGTATGGATTTAAGAAGTCCGGAGAAGTTTTCCAGGGCGCATTTCCGTCATGTAAAATTTAAAATCGTTTGACTGAATGTTTTTGCGTTTAAAAAAATCAGCAGTTTTCAATCATTTGGTTATTAGCTAACGCATGTCCTATGACAGACAAGTGGGCCGGCGCGTTTAAGCGTTCACCTTTACAGGGTAGGTAACTCAGCCATAAACATAATATTTTAAAAACTATTACGAGTTATCTCCTTTGGATTCAAATGATGGTGATGATGATGATGATTTTGATAATGATGATGATGATGATGATGATGATGTATGTTTAATATTGCGTATGTATATTTTTCTGTCAGCCTGTGGTTTACCGAGTACTCGTTGATTGGCGTGTCTGTGTTCATGTTCCTGTTCGCCACATTCATCCTGGTCGTGAGTCACGTAAGCTCCGAACCCAACAGCCGCCAAATCTTCAGCACATCCACCAAGAACATGTGCGCTAGAGGAATGAATATAACTGTAAGCACGGCGATCAGGGCGGCGGTGGCGCTGACGACCGCGACGACGACGACAGCGACGACGACGACGACGACGACGATGATGATGATGACGACGACGACGATGAT